>ML170163.1:302330-421984 GCA_004355085.1 Rickenella mellea | reverse complement strand
AGCGGCTGTTGGACCGCCGCCACGTGTTGGTTAATAAATATATTTATAAATAAATAAATTCGATTTTTTAATTATTTATTCCTCGACATGACCGCTCTGAGTTCTCTCCCCGCCCATGCAAATGGCCGTCTCAACGTCACAGAGATACCTCGACCTCGAGCCTTCCTCACAAACTTGAAATCATTAGACGCCGTCTGCCTCTGAGCCAGTTGCATCCGTAATTCAATCTCACCACTAAGGGAAAATCCCGCCCCTTCCATTCCCATGGAGGCCGGAACAAATCGAGGGGATCCGTGCAAATCGTCCGCATTCGACGCGGGGCATTTTAACACGGATATTGGATGCGACATGTGCAATGGCCGTGCACGGGGAGGCTGAGGATCAGCCAGTGCCTGCGTAGTCTTGGATTTCCGAATTGCTGAGTAGTATGGACGCTTGGGATGTCCGAGCCGTACTCCAGAGGACACACGAGGTCGGGGGATCGGTTCGACATGCCTGGTGCGCTGATCTGCCTTTCGCGTTGGAGATTTAGAAGGTGAACTCAATGGTGAAATCGAGTGAATGGATGTTTTCTCAAATGTCTGACGTTTTTTCTTCCGTAGAGTAGGTGTTAATTGGGGGGATGTGTTTGTGTTGGAGTTCATTGGGAGTGAGAATGTGGGAAACGCCGGTTTCAATGAGGCTGCAGAAGAGATGGGTCGAAGGGAGTAATGGATTGATTGCTGATGCATATCTCCGTCGGTGGATCGGTCTCGTCGCCGTGGTTCACGAACCTGCTGAGATTCTCTCTATTGGTTCACCACTCAAAAAGTAAGATACGCACAATGGTAATGCCAAATGCGTCATGGCTTCCTCTCGAAGCAATGCATTGAATCTTGATGTTATCTGGATTCACGGTGGGGACGTTAACTCGAGAACGAGCTGTACGCGGTTGGTGGATAGCGGAAACAGAACATGTCGAAGTGCTTGGACTACATGACTGCATTGGAGTGGCAGAGGTGACCATCCCAGGCGGTGAGGTCATTCTCCTAGATCTTGGGATGCTTTCCTCGAATTCTCTCATGGCTTCCTTTGAAGACCAGAAGCACCAGAGACAAAGAGGTACCAATGTATTGGTGAATCCACATTGTTTACAGGAGAACAGTGGTCTGTCAGTTGGTGTAAGTTGGAGGTTCGGTAGACTCGACCACCGCGGTAGATGCTAACAGATATAAATTGAATGGAAGCAAATTTAAGACGAAAATCGCTCACAGGTTTATAGAATTTCCATTCTCTTCGCAACACTCTGGAAGGCTCGGGAGAAACGACCGCGGGCATTCTTGGCGAAATTCGTGAGTAGAAAGGAGAAGATATCGTGAAGAGGGCAACAGTGATGCAGTTCGGAGCCAAACGAAGCCCAGAGAAGTTAAATATCATCCAGCAGTCTAATTGCAGATGCGGAAACAGTTGCTACCCCATTTGGGCTGACCGGGTTATGTGCCAGACTGCTAGTACCGCCCAGTTTCAATGCCAACGAGGAAGTGATTATCCCAGAGGCGCCATTCGTCGTGTTTTCCATAACGTCACAGATGGAAGCAGGAGTGATATGAGCAGTTGCTTGACGATACGTAGGTAAATCGTTGTGGCTGAACAAGTCCAACGAAGCTTTTCCATATTTGGACATCTGGACGTCGCGTCATGCCTCCTTCTCCATCGTCCTCCCGAGCGCTTGGTGCCATCCTTCCTCAGATCGCCTCTGGACAAGCATACGAAGCCCACCAGAAAGCGCGCACTTTCGCTGCTCGATATGTCCAGTCGCAGCAATATGACACCGCTATCGATGTGCTGTTTCAGTCTGCGCGAGAGCTGTTGAAGGCTGGTCAGCTTGGCAGCGGGAATGACCTTTCTTTGTTTCTGCTAGAAGTATATGACGCGAAACAGGAGGATGTCAATATCGAATCGCGTGGTTAGTTGTCACTCCTCAGGTTATTGGCATCGTTTGAGCTGAATGCCGCCAATGTAGGACGCATCACGCAGTTGATTGCCCTCACGGGACCAACGGGATCATGGCGAAAGACACTCATCGACCGATCCGTTGCGTCAGTTCATCCAAATTTGAAACATCCTCGTCCCAACTAATTATATCATCAGCTGGACCTCTAGGATTGGACCATACCCTGGCGGGGACCCAGAATTGCATCAATATATCGCTGAATTGTTGCACAAAGGTTGGCCATACAAAATTCAATTCTTCTGCATTTTATTAAAAATTACACCTATAACTAAAAAGAGGGTGCTTTCGAAACCGCCGAGCCTCACTTCTTGTTGTCCGGGACGCGTGACAGCGCGCGTCTGTTCGCACAGATGATGTCGCAATGGTGGCAAAGTACGGGATCATCCGCATCTCCAGGTGCTTTTGCACTTCGTGGTACACTTCCGTTAGTCTACCCCTCCTATCTTTGATGTTTAGAATATTCGGAACTAAAACTTCAACACAGCTACCTTCAAAACGGGAATATCTTGGCGGCGCGCACGTTCCTCTCAAACTTCATATCCCTTTCAACTACAGCAAAACCTTCTCTCCTTTCCTCCCTCACTTCGACACCATTACAACTTACCATAGCGGGATCACCATCTGAAGGAGACGAAATAGTTCTCACGACAGACCCCACACTGAATTTTCTGCAGTTGGCTGTCCGTACCTGTCAACGAGCACAAGGCGACCGGAATAAACAGGTCCGCGAAGCGTGGATACGTCTTTGCGGGACATACCAAAGCAAAGGCGGTTTACTGGCAAAGCCTGAAGTCAGAATGGTAAAATATGTGCTTCTCAAACTGTTACAGCACCTTGCCTAAACTCGATGGTTTCTCCACAGGTACTGAGCGAACTCTCAACACTCTACTTTGCCATCCCACCACCACGGAATCAAGCCGCGAATCCTTTCGGTGACATGTTGTCGTCCTTATTTGGAGGAGCACCGACCGGCGCGCCAGCTCCACGAGTTCTGGCACCTGGTGGATCAACTTCAGCTGGCCTAGATTAGATAGCATGATTTGAAGGTGGGGGATACCATATCTCCTCTTAGGAAAGGTCGAGAGAAGTAATACAACAATAAACAAATGAAACAGAACACTGTCTTCCCAATGAACTGGCCTGTCCGTTCTGTCTGTCGCTACGCTGATTGGTACGAGGACGTCGTCGTATTCAAGGAACAGATGTAGATCATGCCAAACTCGCTTAGTTGATGGTAGGAATTCACCAGAAGAAATATATTTTTGTTCCATGTGGGTTGCAACAAATTCCTTCAGAAGATGAAAGGAATAACGACCTTCCTCCCTCTGGGATATTCGTTACCAAACTCCTTTTTGTAACCCTTGTGCTTTTTGATTGCCCATACCGTCATCTGGTACGTGGAAACGACAACGAATATCCATGCTGCAACGAGGCATGAGCGTCAATTACACAAGTAGACAGAAACGCCACGAGGCGCGAGATTTAGGGAGTATTGCACTAACCAACAATGTTGTTTGTCATCAGAGCAATGGCGACCCAAGCCAGTATTTCGAACAAGTAATTTGGGCACGACACCAGATTAAAGCCATATCCGTGAGGAACCGCGCGCCGACGCGTACCAGCGGGACGCAAGGAGCGGAGATTGAGGTGAACTATCAGGTTCGACACTTCTGCGAACTGCAAGGTTAATTTAGCCACGTAACGAATTTCCGGCAATGATTATAACTCACTGCCCAAAGTGCGGCAATGACGTTGAGAGTATTCGGGTCACTTCGGTATGATCGAATTACCAAAGGAGATGTTGCGGCATATTTAGGTCCGTACACCGCCCAAGCCAAAGCGATCCCTATTATTATTAGCAATTAAACAGACTCGTTGATAACACGGCTTACCGCTCAGAAGATGATAATGTGCAGAACTGAAAAACAAACGTTAGAACAGGCTGGCGAATACTTTCGAACACGTACTTCTTGAAAATATTTCCAAATGGCATCGTAGCATGTGAAAACCGGTGTACACTATCGGATATACCATACCATCAGTCCCCGCAATGTTATATATGTGAACGGAGGAACCCACAAGAGTGTCTCCGCCTCGCGCTTGATGAAGTGCAGCATGACAAGAGCATAGACGTAGCTTTTGAATTGATGGGTGAGACGCTCCTCACAATTAATATGATGCTCACGTTTGCAACTGACTGTGACGAACTGGGCCGCCATAAAATACTTCGGGGAAATAGTAAATGAGTGGATGTATAATCAAAGGTCCACCCTGTTCTCAAAGACGTCACGAGTGAAGAAGTTGGGTTGGGAAGTCGGCCTACGTATTCAACAAGAAATACTGTCCGCCAGCTGATTTGAGGACCCAGGTCTTTTACGTTCAACATTCCGCCGTCCAGAACTCCGGCCTGCTGGAAGGTCAGTTCGTCGCCAAGAGCCTTTTTCTCTCCTTCAAGCGTGATTTTCTGCCGCTCTACGCTGAACTGCGCGCCAAAGACACGGTCAGCACCAATATAAGGTCAAGGACGGTAAGCTTTTGCTTACCTTCGGGAACTTCGCCAGAATAGCCGACTTGACATCTGCAATCGTCGCATCCTCGACTGTCTTCCCAGGTATCTCTACATCGATTGGCAGACCGCGTGCAAGCGCGGTGGGTCTACTGGATGAGATGGTAACTGACACCATGGTGGAGAGAACTTTGGGATTTTGGCTTCGCGTACGTGTGACATGAGTCACGTGGAGTGGTCACGGCTCACTCTTCAACCTGACGCCGATGAACGCGTCAATGAGGAGATTGCTGCAACGCAATAGCAATACACCTTGTAGCCGGCTGAGATGTAAGAGGACTCAGTAGTGATATATTCGGAATTGTTAACATCCTGTTCAGGTTTTACAACATCTTCGCATCGCCGTAGTCCCGTCGATCTTGATTTTGACATTGTCGGTTCTAATACCCGGTCACCCGGTTCACTTGTCATACTGCATGGCCTTTTGTACGGATCTCTAACTATTATTATTTTCCCATGTTGGGGGCTGAATTACCTAGTGGTTCAAAAAGGAACTGGTTGTCCCTCTCCGAATCTTTCGCCAAGCGACTCAATATACCAATTTACGCATTGGTATGCGACCAAACCCAGCAAAAGGCTTGTAACCTCATCTTTCTAAGGATCTTAGAAACCATGGATCATCCCCTCATGCTGAGCCTATGACATATTCCACCATGGCGGATGATGTGTTGCATTTTTGTGGCAAGCAAAAGTTGTCCCAAGTATCCCTTCTTGGCCACTCAATGTAAGCAAATGTGCCATCCGAATCTGCTCATAGATAGTAAACTCATTAGATATTATCAGGGGAGGAAAAGTGGCGATGGCACTTGCCCTCCGAAATGATCTACCAGATGACCTCCTCACGAATCTCATCATTGCTGACATTGCACCTTCAAGGGGGCAACTATCTGCAGATTTCCGAGGTTATGTTGAAGCCATGCAAAAAATCGAAGGCAGTTGGGTCACAACACGTAAAGAAGCACAGGAAATTTTAGAACCCTACGAAAAGGTATTGATTGCATTGCATAAATGTAACGGCTTACCTACGGTCTCTTCAAGGATCACATGACGAGGGCTTTCCTCCTGACTAACCTTGTTGCACGTAGTGGTGGAGACTCGACTCTTAAATTCCGTGTTCCTTTGGATATTATCGACCGTGCTATCCCTGATCTTGGTTCCTTCCCGTATGAGCCAGGTGAGTCGGAATGGAACGGTAGGACATTATTCATCAAAGGAGATAAAAGCAAGTAAGTAATGACATATAACAATATACCTACCTCATCCTATTTATCTATGATGCGTGTTTTCTTTGTCAGCTACATCAACGGACATAATATTCCCATCGCACAAAAGCTCTTCCCTCGAATGAAATTAGAGACACTACCGACCGCGCATTGGGGTGAGATTCTCAATGTCTGTCTCTGTGAATCTCTGAAACCTTACTCCTGGACATGCAGTTCATGCCGAGAGGTAAGTCGTCAACCTGTAATGTCAACCCATGACTGATGACTTCTCAGACCGAATGAATTCGTAGACACTGTGACCCAATTTATTTTGGAGGAATAGAAACACGCTGCACAACTTCTGTTGAAATCAATGCCTAACGGATCATTACAGTTTGAATTCATCACACTACAAGCAGAACTGTTTGACCTGAAATTTACTCAATGAGGGCAATCAATTTCTCTGGCAGCTACTGATAATACCCCCGTATGCTCATGAGCAACTTGATCGGACGCGGTAACGCATTTTGGGTGAAAATGTTGCAAACGAGCTGCAGAATCTACCCAGACTGACCACTGACTTATGCCCAATGGTTGGCAGTTAGGTGGAGCTGGGTAGATCGCTCTCAAGTTTAGTTTGGTTGCCTTATAATTTCGCTGACATGACATTTAGACCTGAGATCCGTTCGTATCGCAAGGACGCCTTGATGATCATGCAAGGATGGTTGGATGTCACCTGGGAGTCGGGTAAATTTACGCACGACGTCTGGCCCACCACTTTGACACATGTGGATCATAGATATGCATATAGGTGTACGCAGGAATTTGGCAGACGAGTTATCCATCATGTCAATTTGTTTATTCAAATGCGCTATCCAAAAACCGTCTTCTGGCAAATGAAGCTGGACTTACTTCCAAGAATCTCGCTGGGAATTTCAAAAGTTCGGAGGGACGCACCCAAAGGGGATGATGGCTTAGATGCCGTGCCAACAATCGTGTCGGCTGACTTGCGAACGGGAATGAACAACAACCCGAACTGTTATGTCAACACGTTTCATTACTGTACAATTGTTAGATAAGAAATGAGAACAGCAGGCCCGCGAAGAAAACCGTGACCACATCGCCCTAGAAACTGAAGTGAGGTAATGAAAGTGGCAACCATCTCACCATTCCAATCTGGCGTCTTTGAATCAGAGTGCACATACCCTGGGAAAGGATAGGTGCTTGAGCCCCGGGCAAGTTTGAAGAACTAGTTCGGAGGTGACGGCTTCCGCTTCCTGTACGTTTCTGGTGGTGGGAGAATACGCATGTCCTGGACCACACCACACTGGCGCAAATCCAGTACCCAAGTAGGCAGGGTCTGCTAAACGAAGACCATAAAGTGCTTTGAATTTGGCCAGGATGGGAAGTTGAAGCTATCAATATTGATGAGACAAAACGGCGAACGATAAAATAGTGGTGACCAACGGAAAGAGAGTCGTGGTAGAGGCCGCCGCTCATGTCAAGGTATTGAAGTTCAGGCATTGCATCGAAAACCGCTGAAGCAACAGAGATACATCAGCTCGGAGGCTCAGTCTACAGTTGCGACGCAACTCAACCTTCCAATAATGCCGTGCTCCACATCTCATACATGGCGAATTTCCGGATAGGACGGCCAGCTAATGCCTGAATGAGGGCGAAAGAATGCTCTCGTGTTACCCAACCCCTCTTCGTGTGCAGCCAGATAGCACCGCTTGTTGCAACGTTCATAACTCCGGGACAATGAGTCACCAAAAAATGACAGAATGGTCCTACTGTGATGCTGGTGATGGTTGGTAATGTCAATGATCGTGAGGCAAATTCAGCTGCAAAGCAATCGACGTATGGCTCTGGCACACGAAATTCAAGTTCCTTCAGTCTTCGAAATTTGGTGATCAAAGTACAGAAACGCGACGGGAATTCATGCTGAGGTTCGCCTCTGTCTGGTTTGGCACCATCCATGCAAAAATGGTCCACGAAGACAACACGGAATGTAAAGGACCTGGCGAGTATTTGTCATTTAAGCAGGCGATGCAGAGCTTGCTAAACATACTGTACCAGGTCACAGAACTCAGCACATTTCTCTAGAATCAAATCAACGTCGCTTTCCACGGCCTGCCATGATCCGGAGATGCGAATAGCTTGGAATATGAGGCGGCTTGAAACTGCATTCAACGCCTTATTAACAACTGATAGCCTCAGAAGACTCTCGTGGTCCAATACATCGGCGATGCAATGAAGGATGTCAATTGGAAGCTGCATGAACGAAGGTTTAGAGAGTGCACAATCCCTGGTAGACCCAACTCGTATTCATACTCTGCATAGGCGCCGTGGCCTCGTGTAAATGGCGTGCTTCCAGTTAAGGAGGCGCTCTTCATCAAACAGGGAGGTCACGGGTGAGGAATGTTATGGTATACAGATAAGAAAACTATTCGACGAACCAGAGGATAGTACTAGCAAGATCCGCGCGATACGTAACTCCATCCGCTGCTGTCACTCTGTGCGGCTCCGCCACAGACGAAAATGACAATATGCCACCAAAGTTTTGCATAAAAATTGTGCTGTTCCTCGCAAAATGGAGCGCGCATCGACCTGTGAGCCAAAAACACATATCCCTATCACCTGAGAATATAAAGCAGGTAGAGTTCACATCAGCCAGAGTAGGATTAGGAGTTTGGATGTCGTTTTACCAACAGTGAGCGCATATGAGAATGTTTAATTTCTGCGCCGCAATGGCTTGCAATCAACGAAATAACGGAACTATTCCGATTGCACACGTTTTGTGCGGGGGATGGCCTGCAAGTTGACTAAAGAGTTGTTATAACCTCGTCGGCAGCACTCGCGTAATTTGGCAGTTGAAATGTGTCTGTAAGCGACCAGAAGTATGAGGGACAAGGTCTGTCCTTCGAGAGAAGTCCGAGGACGTAAACGGACTATACGATACAATAGTTAGGCGGCGAAACGCCAATAACATCATGATGATGGAAACCCGTTAGTCCGACACTGTTGACTTGGCAGCACATTGCACGCATGGTTCAAATTTCAGGCAGCGAAAGTAGAATTGAATACCAAGAGGAACAAAGCGACTTCAAACGTGAACTTTGAAGTGGCAATGGGCTGGAGTGAGGACAACGGTGTCGCAGTGTTGCGCCATGACTTTAAAACATTTTTTTCGACCAGAGACTTTCTCGGATTCCGATAGAATACCCAGGCAAACACAGATGAAATGTCTGGCCATGTTGAGCACTGTACGAACCCATCGGATCAAATTCAGCGCAACTTGAAGAAGAGTTTCGTATGTGACAAGTCACAGACACAGTCAATCACTTGTGCACCAGCAATTGCCCACCACGGTACAATACTGTGCTCGGGAGATCCGTTGAAATAGGTGTTCACTGTGCCCGCGATCACTAGGCTTCGTTTAGAGCTCCCTTTCCTTGCACAAGGCTATGCCGATCTGCACGAGTTGCACATATCCTTCCCAATATCTCTACACCGTCTATCAATCTGCATTCAATCTTCGTCTTGAGCAATGTGTGCGTTCCCACCCCAATTAATATGTAAACCAATATGTTTAACAAAATTTTGTAGGTTAGATGCAAAAATTTTGTGGATCCTTACGTCGAGCACGATGATTTAACGTTGTTGCTCGACCTCATTCTGTTGAAGCGAGGGGTCTATAGGCATCTCCTGTTCAATCGAGGTCGCGGTGCCCGAAAAGTGAATGAATCTGTGGGTTCTTCACAACCGGGATCCTCTGAAGCTACCCCGCTTGACGAGGCACTCATCGACGATGGTATCGAAAAGGTAAATTCCTAGTCAAACAATACGAGTTACGTTAACAGTCTTGCAGGCGCGATGGATGACCATTTTAAAACTTGGACTTGGATTGATTTTTATGGATTCGTGTACGTCGCTCGTCGCTTGTTGAAGGTGTAGGTCCATTCATTGTTGAGCAGTTATTAGATGGTCACATCTCCGTGAGCGACAAATTCTGGCCGCGGTCCCCTGCTTAATTAAGTCTTAGATCCAAGCAACGGGTATGCTGAATGGTGGACTAACTCTGGTCAATCTTTCTTGAGAATTTTTGCTGGGTGCTTAATCGGTTGGCTGCAAATCCCTTTCAGCAGAGATCGAAGTCCTTATTTGCGATCTAGAGACTGCAGCGTTCCACGCTGGCATTACTGTTGCCTGCGCAATAACAATCCGTTGCCTTATCTTCGTTCGCTTTCTCTACCCTCCCAAGGCGGCCATATCACTCTCAG
Organism: Rickenella mellea; assembly: GCA_004355085.1. NCBI lineage: Eukaryota > Fungi > Basidiomycota > Agaricomycetes > Hymenochaetales > Rickenellaceae > Rickenella > Rickenella mellea. The sequence goes on along the minus strand of ML170163.1, from coordinate 411,940 downwards.
GTATACATAATGAGTTCAGGTATGTGTCAGTGCTGCTGTGTGAAGCTCTTTGATTGACATGACTTATTAGGCTATCACATGTCCCTCTCACGCTGCTCTACTCTTCGCTGACCAAACTCTTCCTTCTGTTCATGCTATCTGTGTGGAAACCATCCATATCTACTGTATCCTCCAAATGGGACAATTCGACTATAAATGGGGGCATTTTGGATCACTATGCTGTCTCGACAGCACTGGAGATGTTTGATGACGACAAGCTAGATCGCGAGTGGGTGGTACGAAATGTCCTCGGAGGAATGGCAGCTGGATTTGGGTTGCGAGGTTCGTTTTCGATACCAAAATGCATAACATTGAAATTTGACCTTCCAATATCATAAGTGGTTTTGGACATACACCCATTCTTCACTACCATAATCGTACTTTCGGGTTGGGTTGTGAAGACCATCGTCGCGAGTTTCGTTCAGCCATGGGTTGCGGAGAGCGAGTCCACGGGAGAGGTGTTCTTGCAATACAGCATCCCGTGACCCAAAGGATAATCTCAACGTCGCTTTGCAATATTGGGCCACTCGTCTATGTCTTCTATTAATGCGGTCTATACGGCTGCAAGTGCTACAATGCTCCAAAGGAACAGTGGCAACGTCAAATTGTCATTTTGAACTGAGAGGGCCTCGAGCAACGCTGCAAATGAGACTGCGGCCGAGTACCGCACCGTAGAAAAAGGCTCGACCACACGGCAAATGCGAAGGATCCATGCCGATGCTACCACCGATATTACGAATGCAAGACTCCCCTCGAGGCTTTTTGACGAGGTTGGGGACCACCTGTGCTTGCCCAATCGCTTGCCAACGATTGAGGCCTATTTAGGAATTAATTGGAGATTCATTCAATGACAACAGAAGGTTGGCTGACCATTGCATCTCCAATCCCCAGGACTAGAACGCCAGTAAATTCTAGCAGTCGTGTCGGACTATATGATGATTGGTCAACAGTAGTCATAAATGGTGGCAAATTTGCATACCTTTCGAGCCACAATGAACCAGCACAACCAGTTAGCAAATAAAAATGGCTAAGGATTGCAGTCCCGCTGTCTTTATGGTCGAGGAACTCTGTCAGGAATACGTGCACTGCAGCCCCGAAAGGATACAAGGCAAAGTATCGGACATATTCTGCGAAAGTGAATAGAGCGAATGCCACACTGAATGATAGATGGGTGAAGGCAGGCTGGTCGAGATAAATCAGCCACCAAGAAAGACTGCCGAATGGAAAGAACTGACGTCGAGAGCGATACCAGGAACGAACATAACGACGGCTAAGGCATGAAAAAATTTGCGACGTGCGTTCAGGCCAAGAGTCGGGATTCTTTTGTCTGCTGCATCGAACAGGTCATTGGCGGCAATTGAAACGTTCGCGCCATTTGGAAGAGTTGGCAGAGTGGGCATGGGGAAAGACAGGCCAAGTGCATTAGGAGACGGAGGGACATTACCAACGTCAGCCGCAGGAGGGGTCTTGGGGCGTGGTTGTGCAGCTTGGGATGTAGAATCACCGAGGTCCGAGGGCTGTGCGGAGTATTTGTGCCGGAACCTCCTTGATCGCGAGAGCTGCCGATTCCACCCAGCGACACTGATGCCAGCCAATGCAGCCCAATAAGCGAGAAGGAGTGGCCGGCTCCACGGTCTCCTGCCTTCCACGATCCAGTAAATGACCCAAAGCCACGGATCGCGGTTGCCCAAGCACCACCTCGTCCACATACCAATTAGTCCACCAGTTATCACGGCCGCTCCGACATAGAACCCCAATGCTAACGCACGTCGGTGAATGCGCTTCTCCTGGGGAAACCGGAGCTTGCGTATGGGCCGCTGGGCAATGTGGCGGGATAAATAAAGGAGTGGTGAAAGGAGGAAGCCGATAAGGAGAGATCCAGGTATCAGTGCTAGTTGGAAGATGAGAAGAGGCGTGGGCAAGCGGAAAGTTTTGATGTATGGCGTGGTGATTGGCCAAATCTACCATATGATTGACGTTAAAATTGGGTATAGTATCGAATAAAACAATGAGTACCTTTGCTATTGTAAGATGAGCCGCTTCCATGGCAATTACAGTCCCGCCAAAAGAAACAAGCCCAAGTTCGCCCAATGTGAAACTTCGGTGTGCCAATCTTATTGCCATGTAGAGCGTGAATTGATAGAACAAGGAGCTAAGGGCAATGTCAAAAAATGTGAGGTCTTTCAAAGTGCATAATTAGTAGGCAGGTATATGACAAAATAAGTTGCTCACCTTTCCATATGCCGATTTCGGCCATCTCGAATAAACCACGGACACAAATGGCGATGACCGACACGGCGAGTGTGAACATGATAAATAACCACGTCCTGCGAGCTTCGCTACGTGGGACTGAGCCGCGTTCACCTTCGGAAGTGCTCACTTCAGCGCGGTACATCGCTTCAATACGTCGTGATGCTGTCAAATGCAGGAAGAGGAGGAATGAGCAAAATGTCGATTGCTGTAAGAGATTTCGGCGAGAAAATGTGAGGGCTTCTAGAGTTGAATATCGAAGTGGTGCTTTGTTCAGCAGAATCGGGGCTTCAATGATCCAGCCTGGGTGTAGTGGGAGACTATTAGGAGGGACTGACGCCTGCCATCGGTACGACACGTAAAGGCATGCAGCCGAAATCAAAGGACCAAGTAGAAGGGCGGTAAGAACGCCGTCATCCGAGCTTTGCCTGTTTGCAAGTGTGAGCATCTGAAATACAATTTCCGCCGAACAGTGAAAATTCACGTTACCTGTAATTTTTCGGAACCGTCATCCATACATACCCGAAATCGTCATGGCGGGGCATACTCATCGAATGCACGGTACCTTTTCTATTAGCTACATTGGGGGACGCAGAACGAACGGCGCGTCGGGTTGTGATAGTGGGGCGAGAAATGTTTTGAGACTTGGGTAATGAGAAATATGCCAGGTGGGTCCAAATAAGATAAATAATTGAGGTAATAATAAGAGTTGTAAGTTCTATGTCCACGTAAGTTATTTGTTCAGCAAACTGGTAGAACGTCATATTCACCTATTGCAATCCACGCATCGTGGTCGGATACAGACCATAACCTTTGCATTCCAAAAGCCAGCGACACTAACAGTATGCCATTTTCTCCTGCTTTGCGCGAGTCGGTTGAGAAATTCCTCACGGTACGAGCGAAAGGCAAACGTAACGAGACCGCGAAGCTGGCCGGTAGAATGCACCTAATGGGGAAAGGCGAAGGATTTGTTCTATGGCGTGTGTGAGTGCTCTGTGAAGGAAATTGCCAGCCAGGGATGTAGTTTGACGACGTGTCAAGAGGTCTCAGTGCAGGGGTGGGTGACCGCTGTGGGGAATCTGACAGCTTTACCCTAGGAGATGCGCCGTCGCTAGAAATTCCAGCAGAGTTCGGTCGATTAATGGGTTCAGAAGCTTGGTCATTCTTCCCAGGATTTCCGTTAGTCGAAATGAACTGAGATTCGTGGCGGATTGGTTGATGGTCATCCGCAGTCTCGTCATCTGAGCTGACCGCCGACTCCGAACTAGAATTGGTAAGCGAGCACCTTGATAAGAAATATCCAGGATTTAAGTACCTTGAGGAGCCAGCTTGGTAGCTGGTACTCCAGTCCGAAGGCCGGCGTGTCGCGTGGGCAGGAACGGGACCCGGGTTGAGTTTCGCCTTCGCAATCCTTGAGGACTGTGAGACCTTTTTGACGGCCGAAGCAGTCTCAGTTGGAGGTGGAGACGGTGTAGAACGGGTTGACCTAGTGCGCCGCAGATTGTATAGCTGGTAGGGAGTAGAATAGAAAGATATTGTCAAGTTCGACGTGGTACACTCTAGTGGCGCATGATTTTTGCCTCCACTTCCTCATTGGTCAGCCTGCCAAATACATGAAAACATGTCTATTCCTGGTTAGCTTTAGCCACAAGCGCGACGTGGCCCTGCTGCGCGAATTGAAAATCTCTATCCTCCTCCACAATGCCTGACGAAAGTCGCGTCGCTAACCTCGGAGATCTTGAGACCACACCGGATGGTGTCGAAAAGAGCTCATCACAGGTACCTGTGGAAGACGAGAACACGTCCAATTCCGCTAAAGCAGGCAAACGACAACGGACTTTGATGGAAATGATGTCTGGTGGCCAAACATCGTCCTCCTCGGGTAGCGTGCCAAAGAAGCAAAAATTAACTGGTAAACAACCAGCTCCCTTGTCCAGTCCGTCCTCGCAGGAAGGATCTTCGAAAGCCATGACTTCGGAACTCCAACCTCTCAATTCCGTCCCATTTTCTTTATCGGCCTTCCAGGAGTCGCTCTCTGAGGAACATCGGAACCTTCTTCGGCTGGAGTGTGAGACGATGGGTAAAAGTTGGTGAATAAAAACAAACTGGACATGCGTCACATCGGAGAATACTAAAGTCTTCCTCCGTTACGATAAGGTTGAAAATCCTCAAAGACGAAATCAAAAAGCCTTACTTCATCGGCCTCAAGACGTTCCTATGGAATGAGGGCGTACGATCTCCGGACGACGAAAGTAACTCTTCGAAGATCTATCCGTCACGTCTGTCCGTCTCAACTCAGGTTCTGTACCACTCATCAATGTGTCTGCCTGACAGCCAAAAATATCTACGCATGGTCCAACACTCCATTAGGTCGTCTTCGCGTTGTCATCATTGGGCAAGATCCGTATCACGGTCCCGGGCAAGCTCATGGTAAGCCATCACATTGCGTGGAACCGGTAGTGACATTCGCTAATCTGTGATGCAATTTTAGGTCTCTGCTTTTCAGTTCCGCCGGGAGTGGCCATCCCACCCTCACTCCGAAATGTAAACAATACATGTTTTCATCAAGTTGTGGTGCGAAATACTGACGATATATGCAAGATCTATAAAGAAATCAAGACAGAGTATCCTGACTTTGTTCTGCCAAAGCATGGGTGAGATAGTTAATGCGCCACCCAGAGTTCTCCAACTCATGATGCAAACTATTCTTTCCGTGGCCTAGAAACCTAACTAAGTGGGCTGACAATGGAGTTTTGTTACTTAACACAGCATTGACCGTGCGTGCACATGAGGCTGGATCTCACTCTGGAAAAGGCTGGGAACAGTTCACGGATAAAGTCGTCGATGTCGTAGACAAATACGGTGGGGCGAATCTCTCGAATGGCCTCGCTGGTAAAACTGGGTACGGGCGAGGCATTGTATTTCTTGCATGGGGAGCGTGGGCAGCGAAGAGAGTCGCCAAGCTCGATAAAGTGCGTTAACCGCAATTCTCGATCTCTCTTTCGATCTCTCCGTTGCCAGAATATCCTGATCGAGACCAACTTCTGACAGAAAAAGCATCTGATCTTAACGAGTGCCGTGAGTATTCTATCTGCCTCAGTGGGGATGTCACATCGATCTCATCTTCGTCTGAAGCACCCATCCCCTCTCAGTGCATCGAGGGGATTCTTAGGAAACGGACATTTTAAAAAAGCGAACGACTGGTTAGGGGAACGGTACGGTCAAGATGGTTTAGTGGATTGGTGTAAATTGGATTAATCGTGACATGATTGGGGAGACGGGGGGATACTCCAGTGGTCAAAACTAATCGGTTCCGTAAGCTCGATATTGGATGCGGTGTCTTTTTCTGGGGTTGCACTCTTGATTACAATGCGGCCAAGTGGCGGAGAACGAGCGCTTGATTCCGCGGTTTACGCACATCAGATCTGGACGCTTATATATACAACGAACCAACCTTGAAACACGGGGAGTCCGTACCCATTATGGCATCGTCGGTCTGGACGTAGCGTGCCCGTCGGACAAGCTTTAGAACCTCATTCCACGCTGCCGGCGACTACGGAGAGCCTGATTTGCTGTGCATTGTGTGGCCAAAAGCGCGTCGTAGCCGACATGTGAACACCGTCCCTCACGATGCGAGCCATCAATGATACATGTTGCAGGAGTACTAATGACTGCGACTCGCAACAGATTAAACAAAATGCACCGCCTCAGTCGTAACAAAGTGTTTGACTGAAAGACGCAACTCTATGTATGCGAAAAACATTTTACAGTGATTATGGATCAAGATGTTGAACGAAGGGAAAGCATCGTGTATACGTGCATCATAAGAATGTCATGAATAAAGTTGGTTGGACTGGGGAAGAGATATCTGCTGATGGCTGATTCGGGGTTTCAAGTCAGCCAAATCCAACGGAGGCAGGTGGCAGTCCATCGGCAGAGCATAATCAAAAGGATTTCGGGGTCTAGTGGGATATGTGAGAGAGGATTAATATGCTGTGATTATGTTACAAACCTCCTCGTAGGATACACTAACCCTTGAGGTGGATCAAGGCCACCATTAACTGGACTCTGCTGCTGCTGGGCATTAGCAGCAAGGGAACGCATATGCGAAGCGGGGCTTCCATTCAACGGAGTGTGGAAGGAAAATTGGCTTTCTTCGCGGGGGAACGCCATAGGACGATCATTTGAGTGCGAATAATTTTGCACAGCGGAATGAGGCATGAAAAGTTCTGCAGAGGAGCGGGTGGTCGACTGAGGGTGCTGGCCAAAGGGAAATTGTGTTCCAGGGGAGCCTTCCTCAGTTTGGTCGTCGTGCTGTAGAACGAGTGCGGGTTCCCAAGCAACACGGTTCACACCATCAGCGGAATTCGACATCGAGCCGAGGCTGAATGAACCGGACTGTGGGGACGAAGATGAGGTCGGCGGCGAGGATGGGGTATCCTCGCGCGCAGAGAGGTCCGACATTGGTGGTAGAGAAGAACGGCCATACGCCGACTTGCTTTTGTCCTTTCCTGTGGGCCCTTTCCCTAACGGTGGACGATGGGCAGGTGGAAGGTTGAGGGCGACACGGAAGCTTTCGTTTTCTTCCTCGAGTTCCGCGACCCGGTCCTCAAGTTGCTGTAGCATACGATGAGTAGCTGTCGGCGCTACGTTAGAACAAACACACCTGGAGATGTAAGGCTCGTCGTGCACGAAAGGCACGTTGCACATCACGAGCACGGTTGGGGGGGAGTGTGTCGTTTCTCTTCCTGCCTCGCTTCGAAGACATTGTTGTTCGGAAGTTAGTGGGAGTGAACAGCGAAAGGTGCGGTGCAGATCCTGGTATATAAAGGCCCACCGAGGCGCATCTGCCAATCTCATGTTGGAGGTAATACAACCGGCCGAAACAGTTTGCCCCTTAGTTTGGTGCGATCTTGGGAGGATCTCGCTTGTTATTTCCGCCCCCGTCGATCCACGCGGAATCTTTTCTCGTCCATGGCATCGTGTAAGTTCCCTTTTGTGGTGATTTGCGGTATAGTTCCTCGTTCCCCAAGGCAGCGAGTATCATAGTCGGTAGAATATCCTAGGGTCCGAGCGTCGGTGCTAAAGGCAAAAGTGGAGTGAGTGCCGCACCGACCGATCCCACGAGTTCCCCACGCCGTCGAGGTCCTTCGCGACGGCCATTTCTAGAGATATGAGCCACGCAGTGAGTTATGTTCTCTCCGGACTAATCCGACCAGTCGGTAGAGACCCGTCCTTGAAGTGAGACCGCACCGCTGAACCTCCCTCTCATTCTCTTTGCACTTTTGCGGCGCTTCTAGCGAGTCCTTCGCATCTTATTGATCAAGGTCAACCAGATCACTGGGTTTCGATGGAAGCGCCTTCGCCTCAGTATCTAATCATAGTATTCACGCTCCTCACACGAAGCGAAAACATGCACGCATGACATACCATTAATTCATAAGTGTACAACTCCGAGTCCGGCGAATGACCAGGGGTTTGTTTACTGCCTTGCACTTTCTCAATGACGCCAAGATGGATGTTGCGATGTTTCAAGATGGTAGATCTGATTCGGGATCCAGCGGACCTTTCATAGAATCGGATACTTGTAACGCCACATCCATGCTCTAGAGATCTGAGAAGCGAAAAAACACGCAGCAATGGCTTGGCCGAAGCCGATCGTCTCAGGATTCACGATGAAGTCAACTGCGCGCGTAGCGACGAGAATGAAGAGCCCTTACGCGTACGACATCGCCATTGCCATTCAACCACAGGTTCGCACAATAAAAATGGAACCGTGATGCCGTACGCCGTCCCCGTCCCTGTAACACCGCCGAAGTAAAGGCGAGTCAAAAAATTATTGCAGTACAGTACAATGAAGTCGCGAGCGCGCCATCAGCGCCCGCTGTGGTACTGCAAAATGTGCACAGCTCCAACATTCATTCTGTAGCCATAAATCAGTTTATTGCAGAACCTGCCAATCAGGTGGTCAAGCTGTCGTTCTCCAAGCATGTGGAATGGACTGTCTCTGCATGAGCGGTGCCGCCGATTGGACTTCGGTGGGCCTTAAATAGAGTCGCTAAATCCTATGCGCCATTAGTTAAGATATGGAGCGCTTAAAAGTTGCAAAGTGCCGATGTGCAGTACAGTGGTCGCAGATACAATGGGTACATCAAGGCATTGCAGTCATTGTATACAATGATCCGTGGAGGACACGGGTTCACACATGCTTCTGGTGTGAGTATGTGACTGGAACGTGCAGAATTCTACCGGGGAGTGTATAGTTTGGCCGCACCTTTGATGTTGGAAGACGGACGTCGATATGATCGGCATCCTTCTCAATCTTCCCCGCAGAAGTGTTTAGCTTTCGGCATGGACGGTGATTGGTACTTCATTGAACTTCAGTCCCTTAAGGATCCGCAAGATTATTCACAAGGGCATCAGACGTTCGACGGTAAACGGGTCAATTTCGGCCCAGGTGAGCAGCGGACTTCTAGACAGTCCTGTCGCACGAATGGATCATCTCGTCAGAGTGTGAGAGCCTCAAGGAAACGCCCATGTGCCTTTTCGTCTTAGTACGCCTATTGACGTATGAATTATTGCAGCGAAGATCAGCAAAGTGCATCGCAACAATCTCTTCTGAAGTGTTAAATATGGCGAGAACGTTACACTGCGCATGTGGGCGGAATAGAACCTAACGCAGCTTGAATCTGTTAGTTTGTCGCAAAGGCGGAGCTGGAGAAGGCTGTGATTGCTCGGGAATCAGAAATCAGAGACGTTGGTGATAAGGTGGTCGGGGATGTCATCATTGAACCTACCACGCTGACTAATACACCCTTGTATTTGAGTCGGAGTGTCAATTTGCCCACTTGGTGGCTGAAGCAAGAGTCCGAGTTCACTCTCGACCACAGCGACCACAGCTAAATTTCTTGTCCATACATTGTGTTGCGCAGTATTCAGTTCTAACCTTTCCCAAAATCACTAAGATGTGGCGTCCAGCAACAAAGCAAATCACAGGAACGAATGATGGTTAGCACGTCATTCTCGTTGTTGCGTTGTCGCGAGCTGACCATCTTCACATTGATCGCAGTACCCCTAGGAAACCGTCGACGCTTTGGCCCCGCACCTGTTGAAGAGTCACAGCCCCCGAAACTAGCTCAACCATTTCCATCCGCTTACCCCCGGCCCGCTGTGCACAATGATGACACATTTCTCGTGAGAGGCAGGCAGGAATCTCCTACTTCCGATACTCAAGGTTCGTAGAACTTGACTGATTGATGCCATATGTTCCCCAGCATTTGCCTCATCATTTGTGATCGGGCATTTGCCTTACCGACCGAACAGAAATGTCATTGAACAACAGCGTGTTGACGTGTTTACCTTCTCCTCCAATTTAATCCACTAATCTTTATAGTGACTTCCGCACTAACCCTGAGTATTTTCATCTTACGCAAAATAGCTGACGTTAACGGCGTCCGAAAACGCCGAAGTCGTTGGGGTGAGAGCAAGACTGAACTTCCCGGCTTACCCACAGCGATCAACGTAAACGGCGTCACCCAAGCACAGCTAGACAACTACGCAATTCAAATCAGGCTTGAAGAAATTAATCGCAAGCTTAGGCTAAATGACTTCATTCCGTCAGAGCGAGAAAGGTGGGTATATGCTATGTAGAGCCAGAGGATATTAATGTTTACTCTGTTTAGATCACCGTCGCCTCCTCCCACGTATGATGGACAAGGACGCCGTACCAATACTCGTGAAGTCCGATACCGCAAGAAACTCGAAGACGAGCGAATCAAGCTTGTCGATCGCGCGTTGAAAACCGACCCAAATTTTCGTCCCCCGGTCGAGTATCACCAGCAGAAGCGCTCTCTACGTCCCTCAGAGAAAGTTTACATTCCCGTCAAGGAGTTTCCAGAGATCAACTTCTTCGGTTTGCTCGTCGGTCCTAGAGGCAATAGTTTGAAGAAGATGGAACGTGACAGTGGCGCCAAAATTAGCATCAGAGGCAAAGGGAGCGTAAAGGAGGGTAAAGGGAAATCAGATCAATACGCTGACGACGCTGAAGAAGACTTGCATTGTCTCGTTATGGCTGACTCTGAAGATAAGGTAGCTGCATGCGTCAAATTGATCAATAAAGTGATAGAAACTGTGAGCAGCAATTGTAAATTTCGCTCTGGTTGTTTGATAGCTGACTTTCAATAGGCCGCCTCCACACCCGAAGGTCAGAACGACCACAAGCGAAACCAACTCCGCGAGCTTGCTGCGCTGAATGGTACCCTGCGCGACGACGAAAACCAGATATGCCAGAACTGCGGAGGCGTCGGACATCGCAAATTCGACTGCCCTGAGCAACGAAATTTTACCGCCAACATCATCTGCCGTGTCTGTGGTAGTGCAGGCCATATGGCACGCGATTGCACGGTCGGGCCGGATTCCAACGGACTTAACCCAAAAGATGGTCCTCCCGTTCATCAGGCATTGACTTTATCTAAAGGCGGGCTTGATTCAGAGTACGCGAGTCTTATGGCCGAACTCGGGGAAATCGGTGGGGCCGCTGAGGGCAAGGCTCAATGGCATGGTGCGGGGCACGATATCACTGCTGGAGGCACAAACATTCCTCCTTGGCGTCGCCCGGAAATGTGGCAACAAACATCGTCGAATAATATGCCCAATGGCGCCACAGCTTATCAACCACCTCAAACTTATAGCCCGGCCGTTGAAGGATACGGTGCAACGCAGTGGAGTGTCACCCAAACAGGATACGCAACTACAGGCGGTTATCCCGCTCAAGACTATGCCGCTGCTTACGGACAATACTATCAAGGCCAGTACAACCAGACGCAAACTTCAGCTTCATGATCCTGCGACAACACCGCTCACGCACCATGCAACCAGCGCGACCTACTTCATCAATTCATCCCACGGAGAAACCGTAATTTCCCTTTTAATTTTGTCTCGTTTCGTTTCTACCGGTTTGGCCGACGGGGACAATTAACTGGAGACAGGTACAACGACACAAGCCTGCCTTTAGCTCGTACTCACCTCGTGCTGCCAACCAGAGCATTCCGTAACCTTTCCCCTCGAATTGTATCTTACCCCTTTGAACAGCCACTCTGTTGTTGACCGTCTGATATGTGATACACCTCCCAGGAATTATAATGCTTTGTTGTCCAACTTCTGAGTGGGTGGCCAGTACTACAACCATCGCATAATATGAGTTCATTGAGGATTACGTTCTGAAAATTAGCAGATTAATTTCGGTTGAGTACCCAGCACAGCAGTCTTGTACAAATATAGTGTCGCTTACATGGTAACTCCAGACTTCAACTAATTCTGCCGGTCCGTATCTTGACGATAACGACGTCCGGGCGATCCTTTCTTGAAGTGCGCTGGGGGCTCATCGGACTATTTTATGGATCTTCCATTGCCACGTTCTGAAGATCGACAGAACGCTTACCCGAACTCCCGTAAGACCCTTGCACCATGCATACAGAGTGTCCCTCTTCGACGTCAACATTTTCCACACGTAGTGAGCGATCGAACATGGCTGGCATTGAATCGGTTGCCATTCCCTTCATTTTCCCACTTTCTACTTCCTCAGTGCTATCCAGGATCAATGCAACGCGCAAGGTTGCATCATGTGCTCTATCGACCGTGGCCGCCGGATATATTCACGGTACGAGGCGCAGGCTTCTATCTTTGCGTGCCGCGAACCATTAGCTAAAGTACTTACTGCGGAATGATGCAGCTCCGGACATCCTTTTGCCTCTAAATTCGATTTTACAGTGGAGGTAAATTATCTCACCACCATTTATCATATGTTGTGTAAATTTCGGAAGCCTAACTGAAGATCGGTCTCAAGTCCAGCGTTTTCAGATACTTCGGTTTCCAGCAGACGTACTTTCCCATTCATTTCATTCCGATTTTTTGAAGTGCCATCCCTTCCGATGGATTGGCCATCATCTCACAGTCACAGTAGTTACTAGGCCACACGTTAAACGCACCAGTATCCAGCAGAACAAGTTTCCGGGTTCCAATTACTGACACCACTCGACGCTCGTTGTCAAAGGACTGTCGTAGTTGAATATCACCATATGTTCTCACTTCGATGGAGGAATCAAGGGTGTTCGCAACATATGCTGCTCTTCCACTCGCTCGTGGGTCATATCTACGCCTTATTCGTCTGGTTCTCCGACTGAAACCACTCCACCGGCGGTGGTTAATTGGTGCGGCCGTCTCCCATCTACATTCGTTGCTAATGCCTAAGAACTGGTGATGGTGCATAAGCAGTTCAGACCTTAGTGGGCTTCTTCCCATCCCATCACTTGGTCATCCTGACATACACACTCGCAAGTTTTTGCCAATCCCAAGGCGCGATGCGTCGCAGACTCGGCCAAGTCAGCCGTTGGTTCTATATTCTGGAACTGAGCTCGATCCGAAGCTTCCGGTGGCTCAACGTTTCGGTCTGTCCACTCATTTAACCTCCGAGCAGGAATTTGCGTACCCCAATTCTCCACTTCCCCATATACCCCTCACACGTCGGGTCCGGCTGGTTAAGCCACAAGCTTTTGGAGCTGACCTCATGATCACTGCCCCGATCGTTTCTCATTGGCACTCCACGGTGTATCGCACACTCAGGATCTCGTCCCTGCGGTCTCTTAATGACTTCATCAAATTTATTATCATTCTATACGAGCGATGCTACGTGTCAGAAAGCGAACGTCATATCCTAACACCTCACATACGATTCTGTCAAATCACTTGCATTCTGGATGTCTGGTTACACGATCGCACTGACAAGTTGGATAGACACCTCAGCCTCTACCCAGAATTTCTGTTTACTCTGTGTTACAGTGGCTGCATTGATGCCGGTTTATTTCGCGAACCTATGTTATCACCGCCGGTCGGTTTACACTGCCTTCGCATCGTTCTCAACCGTTCGATCAATAAAACTCACGACACCTCTCACGCGCGTCTGGCAAGCTCTAGGAAGAAAAGAAAAAACATTACGCCGTATCGGTCTCACTAACAGACTTCAAAACATTCACCACTATTGCAAGATTCACTCTAGCGATAAGGTTTCCTTTGCGGTCCATTCCGTGGTTCCCAGATCTTTCGTCGGATCGTGGTGTCAGAATATGCTGGATTTGCTACTGCAATGCTCTGGCCCTTTACCATTTAATGTTTAATGTTGAGACCATCTGGAACAGCCCCAGCTTAGTCACTACTAGTACTTTTAAAATTTCAAAACATTCGGGACTTTTATATTGTGGCGGAAGAATTCCTGCCTTTCAATGAGCTATGATTGTCCCTCGAGAAACGGATGGCGAAGTCCTCGTGTTGATTAACGTCGTCGAACTTGCTCTCTCTTCGTTCTATCACTTCATCTGTCCCTTAGCTGTCAAACTCGAGGTTGAGCACATGTCGATTGTCCAAAGGAATCACGGGGCTCGAGTCGATCATTTACACAGCATTGCACCGTGGGGACTGTGGAATTAAGCTCCTGGTGATCACCGCGCCTTCCAGAAGTCACTGGGACGATTGTTCCTAACGCCAGATTTGCAGAAACCAACATTTGTATCCGATCACGTTCTCTGACAGGCTGCTGTTCGCCCGCTTTGTACCCAGCACGCGGACCAGAGATCAACGTCAAATAATAAGGAACACTGTTTCAAATTTTGTTGGCGAACGTTACTGTAAGAATTAGTCAGCCAGCTGTTTCGCACCGAAAGTCGTTGCAATCTCACTCGCACGCTAATGTTCTGGGAGTGAAATTATCTGGAGCAACCACTGTAGACGGCGTTCACCATGAGCGACTCCAGTTCTTACTGTGACTTGTCGGAAGATAATGAATAAACAGCGTATTGCTTTCAAGTTGTTATGATGTGACGTGGATGCGTGACTACGGATCTCTTCCTCCTTCCCATCGTACTCGAACAAAAAACACAAATGTGGCGCCCAGCAACAAAGCAGATCTCCGGAACCAACGATGGTGAGTAGTTTGGCCTGTCTCGCCTTGTTAAATCTCATAAAGTCGTAGTTCCTCTTGGGAACCGCCGACGATTTGGCCTTGCACCCGTCGAAGAGTCACAACCTCCCCAGCTAGCGCAGCCCTCTCCGTCTGCATACCCTCGATCCACACAAAGCGACGACAGCGCGCAAAGGCGAGGACGAGAGGAGTCTCGTACAGCTCCCGAACCCCAACGTACGTTTTCCCATCTGACCACACAGCAGTGCTCCAGTTGTCCGATCACTTTATTTCGTGGTCACTCTTCAAAACTGACGTTTGAAGCATCTATAACCATCGCGATAGCCTGTCCTGCTGAGATCCGAGTTCTAATGATCATACTGACATAACTAATTGAAAATCCTGGTATCAGCTGACCCCAACGCCCCTCGGAAGCGTCGCAGTCGCTGGGGTGATACCAAGACTGAACTTCCAGGACTACCTACAGCTATTTCTGCTAATGGAATATCCCAAGCTCAACTCGACAACTATGCCATTCAAATCAGGCTGGAAGAAATCAACCACAAGCTAAGGTTGAACGATTACGTTCCTCCGGAGCGCGAGAGGTAAACACCATCTGCCAAATACCTGCTCCGTCTTACCATTCCATTCTACTAGGTCCCCATCTCCCCCACCAACCTATGATGGTCAAGGTCGCCGTACCAATACCCGTGAGGTGCGGTATCGGAAGAAGCTCGAGGACGAGCGCATCAGGCTGGTGGACCGCGCTCTCAAAAGTGATCCCAATTTTAGGCCTCCTGTCGAATATCATCAGCAAAAGCGATCCCAGCGTCCCTCCGAGAAAGTGTACATTCCGGTTAAAGAGTTTCCGATGGTGAACTTTTTCGGTCTACTCGTTGGGCCACGAGGCAACAGCTTGAAGAAGATGGAACGTGATAGTGGTGCAAAAATTAGCATCAGAGGAAAAGGCAGTGTCAAAGAAGGTAAAGGCAAGCCCGATCAGTACGCTGATGACGCCGAGGAAGACCTGCATTGTCTGGTCATGGCCGAAACTGAGGAAAAGGTCGCAGCTTGTGTCAAATTGATAAACACCGTCATCGAGACGGTACGTTTTAACAAATGTCTTACACTCACCCAAATTCAACGTATATTTATAGGCCGCATCCACGCCTGAAGGCGAAAATAACCACAAGCGCGATCAGTTACGTGAGCTCGCGGCTTTGAATGGCACCTTGCGTGACGACGAAAACCAAGTATGCCAAAATTGTGGTGGTGTCGGCCACCGCAAATATGACTGTCCGGAGCAACGCACGTTTAACGCCAACGTTGTTTGTCGCATATGCGGCAATAACGGACACATGGCTCGCGATTGTACTGTTAAACCCAACCCGAATGGTGCAATAGGTGCGCCAGGTGCACCTCAACAGGCGATGGTTCAATCGAAAGGTGGATTTGACTCTGAGTACGCGAGTCTCATGGCCGAGCTGGGAGAGAGTGCCGGAGGGGGGGATAATACCAAGGGTCCATGGGGAGCTCATGGCGGAACCGATGTTACAGCAGGCGGCTCGAGCATACCTCCTTGGCGTCGCCCTGAGATGTGGATTCAACCGCAGAGCAACCCGCAAGGTCAAGGACAGCAAGGCTACCAACCCCAAATGTACGGTGCGCCTGGGTATGGAGGTGGAGGTGGATATGGAGCCCAATCCTATCAACAAACACCGGCGGGTTACTCAGCGGCTGGCGGATATGGCGGGCAAGACTATTCAGCAGCTTACGCCCAGTACTATCAGGGCCAATACAACAACCAGATGCAGGGTGGACATGCAGGGTGATGAGTCCCATCGGTAATTTTCTTTTCCATCCATTTGCTTTGTGATTACGGAAGATCCATTAACTAGCCCAGCTTCCTATTATTTGTTTGGTGATAAGACCATTGCATTATAGGACTGATATCTGGATATTGGTTTGTATGGAATCCATTTCTTTCCGAATACGTTGTTGACCTTCAAATAAAATTGGCTGATGCGATCAATTAAACGGAGCCGTATTTTATATTTCAAGCCATATACTGTAATACGTGGGTGAGGGCATTTGTGTCCATCACTTCTTTCGCTTCCGCGGTCGTCGGATGCGTGCGTCCCCTCCATGCCTGTCCATAACTTCTCGTTGGCGTTTTTTCATGTAAAAGGAATCGCTCTGAATGTCTGATGTCGAATTGATGGCTATTTTAAGCGGTGTTGACGACACCTTAATGAAGGATGAAACGAAAAAGCCATTTGTGTGGTCCTCGCCTGGTGTGCAACGAATGACTGATTCCGCATCCGCTAAAATGGCAGCGCTTGGTCAGTTAGTTGAAGGCAATGAAACACATTCAAACATTCACTTGGCTCGAGCATCTTTTCCTTCAGCCCTCTTCGTGGCCACGACGGAAGCACATCTTCGCGACGTGCGAGGATAAATTTCCCGGATGCTTCGTCAGACGAAAGCGCCAGAGACACAACCTCTTCGTTTTCAGCAGCGTGGACACTGCATGTTGAGTACACGATGTTGGTGACGGATGGGACTTGGGAGAAAAATATTCAATGACGTTTGATCAGATTAGGTAGGCAGGGACATACAGGTCATGGCATGTAGAATCATTGAGAGCTGAAATGCAGCCAGCTTGTTCAGGCGTTCCTCTTGCCCATCTTCGTTTTCATCTGTAAGGATTGGTTAAAGATCGGTTGAAGGTGCATTTTGGGGATATCAGACCATAGTCTTGCAGATGGTCTAAACGGTTGACAATGCCTGAGCCGCTGCATGATGGGTCTAGCAGACTTTAAAGGCACATACAACTAAGTCATGTAGTAGAAAAGAAAGGTCATTGGAACCTACATATGCGTTACTCGTTCGTACTTTGGATCTGTCGACTCCGCTAGGAGGAAGTCAGCGTTCAACGGCTCCACGTTGGTACATCTTGCTGTGGTGGTCATGTGTTGCAAAGTCCGAAATCGCCTCCGATCTCTCTCAAACGCGTAGATCTTCGAATAGTTTAGTAAAACCTCGCACGTCAAATAACTGTCTCCAACCTTTCCCCGGTTGTGCATCAGAGCGCTCAAATGTGAGGTTTTGTTACCGGGTGCAGCGGTCGCGTCAATGACGACACAATTATCTTTCGCGGGCGGTGCAAGTACAGCGGCCGAAAAGCAGGAAGCTTTGTCTTGAAGGATAATCTTACCAGTCTTGTACGATTCGTCCTCGTGAAATTGGACGGTAGGATGAAATAGTAGGAGGTCAGGAATGTGCTCGTCGATGGAGAATGACTTCCTGGGATTCGAATGTCACTTACCAAGTAACTAAATCATCGAATGGTGCGCACCTGGACTCTATAGGATCGCCTGACTGTTCAAACCCGACCGAAACAAAGTATTCAACAGCTTCTTCCATAGTCCAAACATTCCGATTGACTCTCACGTATCTTGGAATGAGGCCTGCAAATAAATGATCGGACTTCTCCACAAGGTCAAGAGACATTCGTGCGCACGAGCTCTTGGATCGCCATCTTGAGCAAGCTCGATATTAGACGTGACCCCACGCCTAATTTTCATTTTGGTAAATTCTGCGTGAAGCCGTGTCTTATGCCGCAGTATCGCTTGCTTGATGGGGCCATCGCCAGCTTGAATGCCTCGAGCCAATAAGAAGTCGTGAACAAGGAGAAGCGCGAGATTTGCCGAGGTAATCTTTTGTCGTTCTTGCTTGAGTAGGTTGGCAGCCTCAATGACTTCTAGCAATACGGCTTTATCTGTTTTTCCCATTAGAAAAATCTCCTCAACGCCCGCCTCTGTCTCACATTTGAGCGTCTCGATGACAAGAGCTGCAGTCCTTTTCCTGTCTTTCCCAGGTAATGATCCAATGATACCCTTGATAGACCCGTGTTTTGCATCAATCCGGTCTAAGACCTGGGCAGCATCAAAATAAAAGTTCATGTTTGGTGGCAGTAGAGCAACGACAACTATGAGTATATCTGTCAGCTCTGCAAGCTCGACACATCCCAGAACCTCACAGCCTGGTCTATCTCCCTCAATGATCTCATGCGTATAAGCAAGCTAGTTTGATGAATGACTATAGGTGATTGTGGAGTCAGCTTAGTAACAATTAAGACATAGAAGAAAGAGTCAGATAATAAATAATCATCAAGCTCGGCCAGACCGAGTACGACAATGTAGATAAGTTTAGATAATGAAAACATCATATGAAGTGAGAAGGAAGGTTCAAGAACTAACCTTTGCATGCTGCACATTCCCTCCCTTGAATTGGTCAAGTGGTGGAGGCGGAGGTGATGTTGGTGACGGAAGACAAACGAACCCAACCAACCCCAAGAGCAAACCAAAGTTTTATTGCAGGGTCACGTGGCTGTTACCCTTCTTCGGCAAAAGTTGTACTCGTTTTCATAGGTCTCCCCCAAGAGTCCTATTCACAGTGCGTTTAACGTCATCAGATAACTTCAATGATTCAAAGGTGCTTCCAGTGGCCGTGGAAACCGAACTGTATGATTTGCTTGGGGTAGAAACAACTGCTTCAGAAGGTATGTCGTAAACGTACATTTTTCTTCGAGCCTCGATCGAATGTCCTTACCCAGGGGATATCAAGAAGGCATACCGTAAGAAGGTGTGAATCAGACCACTCTGTCTGTTTGTGCATAATTGATATTGATATATTTTTGCAAAGGCGAAGGAACACCACCCGGTTCGTACCTTGCACTGTTGAAGATATTAATGTTGAATGGGCGGTTGGTTCTCAGGACAAGGTATTTTCAATGACTCGCATTTGATGCGCCATTAAGATACTTTACAGAATCCTAATGATCCAGAAGCAAGCGAGAAATTTCAGGCTATGGCGGCCGCGTTAGTTACCTCGATTTCTGCCGAATTGGTGAACCCGGACTAATTGACATTCTGTAGGTACGAAATCCTTGTCGATCAGGATTCTCGCGAAATGTACGATTGTCATGGTATGGAAGGACTGACTGGCGGAAGCAGTCATGGTGGTCCAGGGTATGACCCGGCAGATCTCTTCGCTGAATTCTTTGGAGGCGCGGGGTTCCAGTTCAGCTTCGGTGGTCCTGGTGCCGGCCCTGGTCGCCGGCGAAAGGGACAGGACTCTGTCATTCCCTACGACGCCACCCTAGAAGACCTGTACAACGGGAAACACGTGAAGATGAACGTAGAGAAGGAGATTATTTGTGTCCAGTGCAAGGGGTACGTGTATTACTAGCCCGTTTTCGTGAACTTTTTATTTGACGAAGGCGCAGAACTGGTGCGAAAGGGAACGCCAAACCGAAGGAATGTATAAAATGCGAAGGGAATGGATGGACTCGTGTCACGTCATCTGTAAGTCTTTGGTTATGTTGTTCCATGACTTGCGAACAAACAGGAATTGATGGTCTCTGAAGCTCGGCGGCAATCAGTTCGGAACATCGAAAACGGCCTGCATGGAATGTGAAGGCAGCGGCATGAAATTACGGGACAAAGACAGGTTAACCCGGTTTTCCACTTTATCCTGCGGAGTTTTAGTTTTCCTTGAACAGGTGCAAAAAGTGCAAAGGTCGAAAAACTGTCCAAGAAAAGAAGAGACAAGAAATATTTATTGAAAAAGGCATGACCGACCGTCAACGAATTGTGCTTACTGGCGAGGGTGATCAAGAGGTAACTAGCCTCTTCGTGACAAGTCATCTCATAATTTCCTGCAATGCAGCCAGATATGCCTACTGGGGATGTTGTATTCGTTCTGAAGGCTCAGCATCATGAATCTTTTGAGCGATCTGGGAACGATCTTCTGACGACGGTTAAAATTACCCTCTCTGAATCACTCCTGGGCTTTTCTCGGGTTTTGATCACCCATTTGGACGGACGTGGGATACGAGTTACGAGCCCTTCAAACAGAATTATCAAGCCACAAGACACGATGATTTTGCGAGGCGAGGGCATGCCACAGTATAAGCATCCAGATCAGAAAGGCAACCTGTACATTGTCTTCGACGTGGAGTTCCCCTCTGAGGACTGGCTGCAGAGTGTTGATCGCACAGTTCGTCCTAAATACCCTCCGTACTACTCCTGAATTTTAACTCATCAATCGCCCTCTTTGGCAGGCGCTCACAGCTTTACTCCCACCAAAAAAACCGGAGTTGTCGCCCACGCCTGTGGTGGTAGACGACGCGCAGTACGAGGACGGTGACATCGTCGACGTGCGTGCGCGCTCTTTCCCGGCTGGTTCTGATTTCCTCAATGGGTCTTTTACATCGCAGTTCGGAGAAGGTGGCGACGAGGCTTGGACAGATGAGGATGAGGATGAAGGACCCGAGCCCGAGTGCAGACATCAGTGAAACATCACTGCAGGAGTTAATTCCCCAGGCTCTCCGTCACATTGCGCCTTCGGGTCACCCGGAATTTTTTGATTCACATCATGCAGACAACTCATTGATTCATTACATTTACACCCATCTCAGCACATCCGATCTAATTTATTTGATACTACCTGGTTTACAGTTTTCGATTGCGTGTGAGCGAAAATGTTCAAGACTGACGTACAATTATACTTTTAAGAAGCGCACTGCTAAAGTCAGAAGCAAATGCGATAACTTGCATATCGACCACTCGTCTCACTCGGTCGGATGATCTTGACAACATTGCCGCGTTTTAAGCCATAATACCTCGCGACCGGATCAGCGAGTTGTATTCGTGGTAACTGTGTCTCTTTCAACCGGCTGCAAAGAATTATTCTGAGTATTAAGAGTGATCGTTAAAAAAGAAGAGCGCACTATTTTTCCAGCAGGGTTTTCTTCTCCTCGTTCGTGAGCTTCTGGTGTTGTGGAACAAGTGTATGTCTAGTTATGTTGACAAGAAGATCTGATTCTGAGAACTCCTCTAGCTGGTATTGCTGTGACATCGCTACTATGACCTGGACGAGACTTAAGCATTAAAAAAAGTAACTGAGTTGAGTTGAATCAAATTGACCTTCCGCGCTGACGGAGTCATATTGCCAGGGAAGATGATAATGCCTCTAGTGATACTCTTCTCCTCCATAATTGTGACGAGCCTGGACTAGGAGTTACATACCAATGCCTTCCAAATGATAATGCAACGTACTTTCGCATCGTTTTGACACCGACGCTCTTTTCTTCGGAGAAGAAAATGAAGATGTGATCGCTCGGGTTGTTTTTATGGTTTGTAAAGAAATTTATCTGTGTCCGACTTCAACGAATTCCAATAAAATGATGTGAGCAGCAGGAAAGGGTACGTGGATGGTATGGGCACGAACTCAACGCTACCCCCGCTGTTCGCGTACAGTTGTTTGAATGTAGCAAGGTCCATTTCAATTTCCTCGTCAGATACCTGGAAACCCTGCAAGACTGTAAGTGAGTATAGTGACGCTAAGACATTCTTACCCTGTCTCTGACAAGCTCATGAACTGTTCTGTTGACTTTCCATAGCCTAGCAGCCTCATCTGGACCAGTTGGGTTCTCCATAAGAGAAGTTGTGATTAGTCATCAAATCGTCTCATTGCGCTTCCACCATGGCTGCAGCGGGTTCCTCCAATACCCAGCAAAATACCTTGAGCTTAAATTCACAATTGATGGTGAGCACAGAACAAAGGATTTTTTCACTCTTATTCTTATTCTAATTCTCTGTGTCACAGAGCAGATTCAAAACCGCCAGAATCATGAAAGGTGCTGTTGAACCAACTTCTGCCGCGTCAGGCAGCTCATCCCCAAGGTCATCGCACGGGATGCCGAAACACATTACTGGGATATCGTTTGATGACAGAGGTGATACAGTCATAACAGCAGCGGAAGACGAGACCTTCCGATTGTATAACTGTAAAACTGGCAAGCGAGTTCTTGCCCACCATTTCCTTTCCAGTCCCACCTGACCACATCGCAGGCATGTCAAGACGCTACACTCGAAGAAGTATGGTGTTGACCTCCCGCGTTTCACCCACAAAAATACCGCAATAGTGTATGCTTCGACAAAAGAAGACGACACTGTTAGATATCATTCCCTTCATGACAACAAGTACCTTCAGTACTTCAAAGGACACAAAGAACGTGTCGTGTCTCTCGAAGTGTCCCCCATCGATGACGGATTTATGTCGGGTTCAGTGGATCGGACCGTACGGCTCTGGGACCTGCGGACACCGAATTGTCGTGGCCTTCTGCACCTCCCGTCCTCGCCGCTCGTAGCGTACGACAGCTCTGGTCTCGTCTTTGCCGTCGCCGTGAACACTTTTTCGCGTGTATTACTCTTCGATATGAACAACTACGATAAGGAGCCTTTCCTTACGATGGTGCTTGAGGATCCCACTCTCTCTCAAGTCAGTTTCCCCCCACGCCAAATTTTCATGACATCGCTCGCATTTTCATCGAACGGAAAGTACATCCTCGTCGGGACGTCTGGTGATGCCCACTACATATTAGATGCATTCGAGGGGCATCTCCTTGCAAAACTTGAAGGACATATAGGACTAGAACGCGGAAAGATGGGTGTTGCACTCGGCGTAAACCCGACGAAGGGCATCAGTGGAGAGGAGGTCAGCTGGACGCCAGACAGCAAGTTTGTGGTTGGTGGTAGCCTTGATGGGAAGCTCTGCATTTGGGACGTCCAGAATCTCCCGTCATATGCAGGCGAGCCAGTCGACGTAGCAAGACCGCCAATGCGAGTCTATCCGGTCTCTGCTTTGGAGGGCCACCCTGGCCCGACTCGCTGTGTGAGATTCAATCCTCGCTTCGCCATGATGGTTTCAGCAGGGCAGGAATTGGTACGATATGTTCAATACCGTTTGTCGTGTGTCGATTAATCTGTTCATCCAGGCATTCTGGCTCCCAGACCAATCGTCAGATACTGATGACGTGAAGGATTTGTTGAAAAAGAAAGGCCCGTAGAGCGATAGCAAAAACCCGTGAAAAATGTAAAAGTACATAGATATGAAATCTAATGTCGGCTGATGCTGTATTCGCGGATTTGTGTAATCAATGAGCACGCCATCGTTGCCTCGCGCTGTGATGAAATTGCTCTCACCTTGTTCTTGACCACCATGACTCCAACCGTCGATACTAAGGCTGATAAGCAAACGCCATTTGATCTCCCTACACCAGAACCAGAGTCACCGCGAAACACTAGACGGCCATATAGCTTCTCAACGTTATGTGCAACCGTCGAAAATCCCGACCGCAAAGACCAGTACGGTTCTAGTTCCGTGCCAATCTATCAGACGGCAACATTCAAAGGTGTTGGCGGTGAGTACGATTACTCGCGAAGCGGAAACCCGACCAGGAGTCATCTAGGCAAGTCGTCTACCTTGAGTCAGTCCTAGCAAACTTTATGAAATACTGGACATGCAGAGCACCATATCGCCAAAATCTCATCTGCTGATCATGCATTTGTTGTGTCATCTGGAATGGCCGCGCTGGACGTCATAACTCGCTTGCTGAAACCCGGCGACGAAGTCATCGCTGGTGATGACCTGTACGGCGGTACTAACCGTTTGCTCACATACCTCAAAACACATGGAGGCGTCACGGTTCATAATGTGGACACTACCGAACCTGCAAGTGTCATCAAACACGTCGTTGCCGGAAAGACCGCCATGGTTCTCCTAGAGAGTCCCACAAATCCCCTACTGAAAATAGCCGATCTGGCCAAAATCTCCGCGGATGTCAAAGAGCGTGCGCCGGATGCCATTATTGTCGTTGATAATACAATGATGAGCCCATATCTCCAACGCCCCCTTGAACATGGCTCGGACATTGTATATGACAGCGGCACAAAGTACCTCAGTGGGCATCATGATCTCATGGCTGGTGTTATCACTTGCAACCGTGATGACCTCGCAAAGGTAGCCGTCCCTCCCCTTCAGTTATCGTGAATTCATGTTCATTTACGAGCAGCATATGGCCTTCGTGATCAACTCAGTTGGCAACGCGTTGACGCCGTTCGATTCCTTCCTCCTCCTCCGCGGGATCAAGACTCTTGCCGTCCGCATGGATCGGCAGCAGTCGTCCGCACAGCGCGTCGCCGACATGCTCGATCGCTTAGGATTCAACGTCCATTACCCAGGGCTTAAAACGCACGCCAGGCGTGAAGTGCACGAGCGTATTGCGAGCGGGCCAGGCGCGGTATTGAGCTTCACGACAGGCGACAAATCGCTGAGCGAACGTATCGTTGGTGCAACGCGTCTCTGGGGTATCAGTGTATCCTTTGGCTGCGTGAATTCACTCATCAGCATGCCGTGTGCGATGTCGCATGCCTCGATTGACCCAGCGACTCGCGCAGCCCGCGGCTTGCCCGAGGACCTCATTAGGTTGTGTGTCGGTATCGAGGATCCAGCGGACTTATTAGATGACCTTGAGCACGCACTTCTTGAAGCGGGTGCAATCACACTGGAACAAGGTCTTGGTGGACACCATTACGTACGAACGGCTGAACATGAAGGAACTGCGATCAGTCGTGCTGTAGAGAAACTTGCTTTCAATGAGAAAACCCAGTCCGATGACGGAAGGGAATGGTTTGTTTCAGCACCAGGGAAGGTCATCCTGTTTGGCGAACATGCCGTTGTGCATGGTGTGGTGCGTTGCAATGATGTGTGTCTCTTGGAAGAAGAATTAATTAAATGCGTGTTCTGCAGACCGCTATAGCTGCATCCGTTGACCTTCGATGCTATGGCGTAGCATCGCCACGTAATGACGACAAGCTCGGAATCGCATTCCTTGACCTTGGCAACTTCCGGCACGTCTGGGACATCGACAAACTCCCTTGGAACGCCGTCACCAGCATAAAAATCGGCGATGAGCACCCTGAGATCCTCGATCCACTGCTCATTGATGCCATTAGCATGCGTGCTTTACCACCATCTCTCGACGAGCATCAGAAGGCACGTGGTGCGGCCATTGCATTTTTGTACCTTTACATGGTTTCGTCGCATGGAAGCGTAAGGTGCGCCAAACCCTTCCACAACTATGCATCTATCCCACGGCTGACTATTGACGCAATATATTTCCAGGCCGTCATTCAACTTTACTGTCCGAGGTACTCTACCCGTCGGCGCTGGACTCGGCTCATCAGCATCATTCTCAACATGCGCAGCAACTGCCATACTCCTCCTTCACAACCGTATCTCTCTACCGCCATTACCAACCCCAACGAAGGCGCCAACAGCACCAGACGATCCTGGGCATCTTCACCTCTCACATCAAGGTCGGCGTGCTATCCCGCCTGACGTTGCAGAGGAGGTAAACCGCTGGGCATTCGTAGCAGAGAAGGTGCTTCATGGTAACCCCAGTGGTGTGGATAATTCGGTGAGCGTGTTTGGAGGTGCATTAGCATACACTCGAGCTGGCTTTGCAAGGAAAAGCGGGATGGAACCCATTCACGGGTTTGTGCTTGTTACCTCTCCGGCCATTGAAACCTCGTTCATAACTCATGTCCAGCTTCAAATCGTTCCGATTTCTGATCACAGACTCAAAAGTGCCACGAGACACAAAACGCCTTGTGGCGGGTGTATCACTCAAGAAAACCAAGGCATGTGGTCTGCAATTATCCCGACTCTAAAGATGCTGACAATAGAAGCAGGAACCTGAACTGGTGGATGGTGTTCTCAAAGCGATCCAGAGCATCAGTGATGAAGCACGCAGAGCATTGGCCGATCCAGAGCTCTCACGGGACGAACTGCTATCAGGTCTGGGGGTGCGTGTGTTCGTTGTATTCCAGTCCGCAGAGGTTGAAATTATCCGCAGGCACTCATTGACGAGAACCACGCGCACCTGAAAACTCTGGAGGTCTCGCACCCATCGCTGGAAAATATTAAAGCCAAAACAGGCAGGCCACCTTATCACCTACACACGAAGCTCACCGGTGCTGGTGGTGGCGGTTGTGCTGTGTCCCTTGTGCCGGATGGTACGTCATCTCTCCTTGGAGTTAGTCGTTCATTGACGAATTCATGTCGATCGCCGCCGCCGCCACCATTATCATTGCTTAATGATCTGACCCGTCGATAGCCTTTGATGATTCGTCATTGCAGTCAGTGATATCTGAACTGAAGGCCGCTGGATATGACGCGTACGTCACCTCTGTGGGTGGAAGTGGGCTCGGAGTGCTTTCCCCCTATGGTCAAGAAAACCATCCGCCGCCCGTAACGCCACCGGAGACACCTTCAGAGAAAGAGTCTGCTCCGTTTAATGACGACAAGGCGAATACGTCGCTGCTGGGAACATTCGAAGAAAAATCACCCGCTGACTTGGTTGGGTGGGCAGCGGACCTCGGACGATGGCTTTACGTCTGACATGGCATGCCACTCGTTTGGAGTCAGGATGAATTAGAGTGGAGATTCCATCTCACCGAATCTTGCGTAGTTGTTGTACGGAGATAGGATCTTGCGAGGGGGCTTTCGTGATCTCCCAAAAATTTCCAGAGTGCATGCCGGTCGGAGAGAATGCGGATGTAGTTGCCACCGAGGCATTGGGACGTCTTTTTGAGAAAATCGGGACGTATGTACACATCATGAGACTATAAAGTAGAACGATATACGAGATAGAGAACACTTCGGGCATCAAAACCACGTCACCAGTAATCGTATGGCCGGATCCGACGGACTGCATGTACAATAAACAATTTTCAGTAATGCACATTCTGCAAATGTATGTCAGGGAAAGAGTCACCAGGACTGGCGGGACGAAAACACCCACCAAATTTTAATTTCCGCCTCACGCGATTTCAAAGTGACCACTCGAGTGGCCTTCACGTCATAATGCTCCATGCCAAAGTAACGTCTAGACTCGAAGCTCCAAATGAGGTTCCCGATTACCCAATGCTCCAATGCGCTGATATACGCATTCACCGCGGCATCCGGGTGGAGGGATCGGCTTCGTAGTTGTGATTTTCCCTCGAGGAACTCCTTCATCAGTGAACAGAAGATAAATCCGATATAATCCGAAGCTTCTTGCAGATTCAGATCCATCGCCTGCATTACGACGGTCACGTAGTTGTTTCCGGTATGGCCCTTTGCTTGCTCCATATTATACGAATAAACATCCTGCAGATCAAATAACAATAATAACGACGAAAAACATGAACACGGGAGGCCACAGTCGTTTGATCTAGACGTACGTTTGACCAACACACCATATCCGCTGCAGCCCAATATATTCGCATGAACAAGGGATCCTCAAAAGTTTCGTCGGGCAAGTCGATCCCAAGGATATACTCGAAAAGACCAAAACACAGTCGAACAGCGCTGTTCTCTCGGCGAAGGGTTTCGTATGATCGCAAGTCGAGGACTTCTGCTGCCTCTCGAAGTTCTGCCTCCTTGGTGACAGCTTCGATGTATTTAACACAGTGCCCCATGAACCGTCTCCGGGTATTGGGGCCAGCTTTACTCACAAACCGCTCTTTAAATCTGGAATTTCAATTACATTGAATACGCGAATGCAGGTAAATAAAAAACGCACTGCTTAGTGATCTGCGACAGTACAGAGCCATCACACGCCGTATCCAACATCGCTCGTAAAAATGAATCCCCCGTTTCTCTCGCGCCGCTGCCGGACTGGTCGTCACTGATCTCGTCTACAACAAAGAGCAGGTTGACGAAGTCACAGCAGGTTCGAAATTCTTCATAACCAGCATACGAGTAAACATGCGATACCAGCAGCTCGTTGCTGGACTGAACGAAAAAAGCGCGCTTGCGGTTGGAGAAGATATTGTAGCTGTCGATCCATGCTGCAGACTCTGCACCAGCCTTCTTGTAGTGCGGACTGGTTGCCCAAGGGAATGGACATAGAGGGATGAGGTCCGGGAGAGTGAATTGCATCGAAATAGCATCCTTGAAGATAAGTCGACCACAATTTATACTATCGAGTCCTTCCGATGAGATCTCAGGATTAGTATGATATCGAGAAACCGAGCAACCCAGCGTCGAATATGCGGAGATATCTCAGAAGCCATAAACGGGGGGCAGTTTGGTGCAACAGGGAGCATGACGAACGATATGGCACGAGGGAATGCACCCTCGTTCGACATATTAATTAGCCCATATCCAAATAGCGCGGATGTGCTTGGATACGAGCGTTCGGGAAGTCAACGGTACAAATCGTGGCGGATACAGCGATGGACGAAGACTGATGCCGTTAGGTGATCGAGATGGCTTGAAAGATGTGCAGTCAGGAGGTTGGCCCCCGTTCGCTTTTTGCGGAATATCTGTAAAGCGAGCCGTAAATGACCCACCCGCTGCGGCAAAAAAGGTTACCGATTGACGGATTATCAGGACAATTCCACGCACAGCGAGGAGAAGGAAGGTGAGGAGTAGATCATGTTCCGATCAGGTCGCCTAAAATTTATAGCAGACATACAGAAGCGTTGAACTGCCAGTCTGAATATCACGGTATCCTTGTCGTTCAAATGTCATCCCTCGGGAATCCAGCCTTGTGATTCAGAGCACTGAGGATCCTCGTTTCATGCCGTAGTGGTCGTCATTCTCTCAAGTGGTATTAGTGACACTTATGTAAGTAGAGTAATGCGAGCTAAGCGTCCCAGGAACGACGAGAGTGTACCTGGATTTGGACCGCCCAAGGACTGGAAAGCGATTGAGAAGGAGGCTTTGAGCGTGGGTTTCAGAGAAGCAGTGAAGTCAACGTCTCCCAAATCGCAAACTGCCTTGGGAATTTCCACAGAGAAACGCCAGCGTGGAGTCTATGGATTCGTTCCAGTACATGACAGAATAAAGCACTTCAGATCGTCAGATACAAAGTTTTTCGAAGTTGGCATTTCGTAAGTTCCAATTTCTTCTAAAAGATTTGAACCGTTACATCCATTCCAGAGACTTAGGTGAGCAATGATTTGGTCCGTCGAATAGAATTTGACCAAGTCGAAGAGAAGAACAAACAGGCCTCTGATCCGTCGAGGATAACGGAGGCGAATACTGCAGAAGCCCACTCGCAAATAACCGAAAAGGTACAACACTCCATTCTGGGTAACTTCAGCGTGACAACGTGATCACCTTGATGCCATTAGCAAAGAAAGATTGCAAATGCTTTGAAAAAGAATATAAAATTTACTGCGCCCGGTCGCACACGACGCAGTGATGTCGTTGAGCCTCCGGGTCCTCACCTGCTGGACGTTCGCCGTATTTTTTACTCGCATACACATGGCATCAACACAGTCAACTGCCCGCATTCTCCTATACACAGCAACTGCTGACTATCGCCATGATTCAATTCCAACCGCAATAAATATGCTACAGGCTACTGGACCCTCAATCCATGTGCAATTCGACGCGACTGAAGACAAGTCGAAATTTACGGACGAAAACTTGTCGAATTATGATGCTGTAATGTTCGTGCACAACACAGGGGAAGGTGCTGTTCCTTCCACCTCAAATGATTAAACAACTCGAGTAACAATCATTCGAGAATAGTCCTTGACGATAGTGGGAAAGCTGCGCTACAAAATTATTTCAATCTTGGGGGGAATTTTGTGGCGGTGCATGCTGCGTCTGATGCGTTGAGAACCACTCAATTCTACGGAAATGAAGTTGGTGAGTTCAACGTAAAGTTTCAGCCTCAGAAATCCTAAATACCAATGGCTTTAACCTCCGCAGGTGCATTTTTTGACTACCACCCACCAATACAGAACGCTGTATGCGTAATATCTAAATCGCAGACAAACTCTTTTTTAACCGCGGCTGGCAGACGGTCGATGTCATTAACCCCTCTCATCCCAGTACCAGAATGCTGCCATCACAGTGGAGCGTGACTGATGAAATGTATGCATGATCGGGGACACTATTCAGCACTTATTCTCTCCATTTAGGTATAATTTCAAGTCCGATCCGCGAAGCGTTGGGGCAGTCGTAGTGTTGTCTGCAAACGAATCGAGTTACACAGGTCCGTATGTCCATCCACTCCCTTCGAACGTGGACAGTTCAGATTTATTGCAAGAGTAGATCCTGGCCCTCGCAAATTTAACCAAGGCACTCCACATCCGACAGGTTTGATTTCGTTCTTCCCCTCGTCAGTGCGAGGTCTTACGGTGTGACAGCGTGGTATCAAGAACATGGTGCAGGAGTGCAGACGGAAATGGGTGGCATTCCGGGACGTAGTTTCTACACAAGCTTGGGGCATCTCAATGAAACTTGGATGGTGCGTCAATGGCAGTAACTAGAAATCATGGCATCCAGTCACCGCCGTCTTCTCCACCAATATCTAATTCCATTGATAGGATGAACTATTTATGGCTCACGTAACAGGTGGCATAACATGGGCCCTGCAATCCAACACAACAAAAGTGTTCAATCCCAATGCGATGGTGGGTAACGCGGCGCAATCAACCGCTTCAAGTTCTACTACCGGATCAGCCGCTGAGTCTGGGCTCACAAGTAGGTGAGTCAGAGACAACATGAGATTGAAAGTAATACTGCTGACGAACGTAGTCCAAGCCAGACAAAGGCGGCCTCTAGCGGAACTTCACGCATTCCATGTCCATTATGGTTTCAATATTTATTACTACTCACTGCCGCTTGTGTTTTGTATGTTGCATGGATCATTTAGTGTTCTAACCACAGTGACATTGGCATTTTACTACGACATACTAGTTAGATATGCACTTCATCTATCAGGATTAAAAATCTACGAATGCATTTGCTAAACACGTATATCCGAAGTGTAATACGGGAAGTCAGTAATATTGTATTTCGCAAAGTCGGAAAATTATTATCTCAAATTTGCACATTTGCAGTTGGGCAGAAATTTTCCACTGAAAATCCTGACGGTCGGGCCGCCGCCCCTGATAGGATATAATCAAGATACTAGAGGTAGCAGCGTACAATCACATGCAAGGTATAAAACAGCATAGTATCAATTACGAGGACTTCCGCGTGAATGTATGCCCTTCTTATTTGTCTAATATACTATCGTTCTCACTGAAACTCGTCGGACAAATTTTGGAAATACTAAATAGATCGACAACAATTCTCCGATGCCCAGGGACACTCCAGGGACGCCTCTTTGGCAGTCTCTGCGTGAGCACACCATATCATGACGATATTTGCGACTCATTCACACGCGTTTGTGATCGCCAATACCAATTTAAATCACGAAATACTCATTCTCAGTCATTCTGACAAGAATTACTGATATCGAGGCTCGTTATCAGCTCAGTACTCTTGCGTCGGGGTGGGGGAAATTCCCGCTACCCGTAGGGTAGAGGGTCTGGTGGACCGAAAGTTGTGACGTCATGTGATCACCTTCTATAAAAGTAAATTCTTGTGATGCTCCTTCCTATTTTGCTTTTAAATCCACGTTTTCTGCCCTTGTGGATATATCCCGTCGCCTCCCACAGCTGAGACGTCCGCATCCCGCCAGGTATCCTTTTACCTTGATCATCTGTACACGAAGGCCATATTTTCCAACCAGCGAATGGTTCGAACAGGCTACAGTATATTTACCCGGTATGCCATCAGCTGCCGCCGTCGCGATGTGTGCTGCATGGCAATATGCCATCCTTTCACCTCGTGAGTTTATTTCCTGATATTGCATTCATCAAATTGCCCACTTCAATGATTTTGGTCCATACAGCCAGCGGCAAAATACCCCGGCAGGATGTGAGGTGGAAGAGGGGGGATAAGCAAACAGACTAGTGACGACCATGTGAGTCATGTATGACCTGTGGTCCCCGATCAGGCTTTGGAAGCTGCGAGGACGAGCGCGAACAAGTACTCACACTTGCCAGACATAGTAAGTATTCTGAAAGCCTTACTGTCGAATTCGAGGCTGATATTTGCGTAGGAGACGTGTATGAACGCTTGATGACACGCGGCAAGGGGTACGTCATGGAACGAAGCTATTTAGCATCTGTGAACTGATGATAAGTGGTGTAGGGGTGATGCAAGTGATGCAGAAAATGTCCTCCCGACGCGTCCTTTTGTACTTGGACTGTGAGGGAAAGTGAATGGGGAGCAAGAGCTCGATATGAGTAGCCTTAACGCGGACGAGGTTGGGAAGAAATTCAGGTAGGCGGAGAAACGAAAAGGTGCGCATCTATTTCGACTTTCATTGCCAAACTTTTTAACGCTCACTGTATAATCAGATCATCGGCAAAGATCACTTCACAATTACCCACCCTCATCGACATCCCCAATGTCCCTTGACCAGCCTCAGGGGCTCTCAACTCGTTTACGGGCGTTACAAGCCGAGGTCTCTTCCCTTGATCCGAACCCAAGGAGCCGTCAAATCCACTTCTTAACGATGACCATGATGACGACCGTATAGATCCCGGTGAGCATTTGAGAGAACTCGTGGACGATCGTGGTCAATTGGAGAAACTGAAGATGAACAAGGAAGGTCGTGGGGGCCTTGTCGAGGTTGTGTTGGAGGAACGTAAGCGCCACGACTCAGCCGATACGAAGCCGACTGTGTTGTGGAAAGTGTGGAGCGCAAGGTGGATGTGGATATTAGTGTGATGGATAAACGCGTCGGGGAGCTCAAGGCTTTGGTCGGACCATCAAGTACCATTCTTGATGAGGTAGGTGTTATATTCTCAATGTTTCTTCTATTGACTAATTCACGACAATTTTTCATAGTTGTCACCTCTTCCCACACCATTAGTACCAACTCTCAGCAAGCTCAACGCGCAACTCACTTTATTGGCACAACCCCCTCACCTCGATTCCATCTCCCACCGTCTCAAATTATAACTATCGGACTTGGAGCATTTATCCTCATCGCGACACCAACATAGTCGAACAGACATCCCATCACCGACAATCATTGCAGAATGCTGCACCAAACGCTAGCGTTCCGTCCCCCCTCCAAGAACAACTAGCTCCAAATCTCGCACGACTCCGGCCGAACCTATAATTATTTTTCGCTTTAACAAGTTACTGAACCAGTTTCCGAATGCAAACTCTAAGAATGAACGCAGACCGGAAAGTTGATCAGGCGTGTATGGTGCCAGTGTGTGTACTACCGAAGGTCACAGTCTGGTACAGAGACGCGGCGTGGTATGCGGGCTCCCTGGAATTGGTTGCTAATAGTAAGCTCGTGTATTGAATAATTGCCCGCCTCGTGGACAAATGGTCTTGAACTCGAAGTGTCGGAAAAGTCGGAAATTGACTCTCCCGAGTTCAAATATTTGCTTCTTGCCTCGCCGCCGATGTCGAGGCGCGTGCGAAGCTCGCGGCCGAGCAGAGGCGGCCTTCTCTTTTTCAGTGTGGTAGCGGGCGCTGCCGTTTATCGGCCCTACCCTGCTTATTAAATTCGGGTGGGATTGTGGCGCGTCACGTGACAGGTGATCTGCAAGGAACTTTTCGTTGCAGATCTTTGCCGTGGCTTGCTCCATTTGAACGAAAACCATGACATTGGCAGAACTGTGGTGGCCTTTTAGTTTGCAGCATGCAATGTTCTAGCGTCTCTTGCGAAATCCCGAGAAGCACTGTCTGTCTGCCAGCTGTTGTCATCCACATCACGAGGTCACGCTCACCTTCGCGCACCACACATCCTTCCACCTCGGCCCCTTGTCGAGACGTGGCCAACCAAATGTTCTCACTGTGATGATTCTTGCAAACCACACACGTCGGTTGGAATATTCAATCGTGATTGGCGGCCCGCCGTGAATTATCCCCTGGATTCGCGATGCCAAGATTAACTATGTGCTGGTTCCATAAAAGGTGTCAATCTCGAGCTCACTCTCGTCAATCGCTACTCCAAGCATGCTGTCTGCAGCTCTTTGCGGCGTGGTCACGGTCGTGGTCTCTTTTGGTGGAGTACTTGCTCAGCAACTGCCCGTCTCAATACCTGTATCTGCTCCTTCATCCGCCGTCACTCTAAACCCTGCTCTTTATTCTTTCTCTATTGAACAAGACCGATGGACAGACTGGGCAGGAACGACGTCGCCAAACTCATTCTTCTTCAATACCCTTGACAATCTCAAGCAACGTACCGGACAGGCACCATGGATACGAATTGGCGCAGACTCTGAAGACCGAACGAATTTTAATTCAAAAGTGCAGGTACGGATGAACAATACTTATGGCGGGGTGAGAATTTGAAGCCAGTGATAGTTCTCTGAGTCTGTATTTCCTGCCTTTTCTCCTACAACACCGTATCCGGAAGCCAGCAATAACGTCGTTGGCGACGGTTACTACCAAGTCATCAGTCACTTACCTGCCGGTCAATTCACCTTCCTGTTTCCATGAAAAGCACCTGACATTCGTTTGAATCAAGGCACGCATGTCATCTGGGGTGTAAATTTTGGCACAAACAATATCACTGCCGCGTTTCTTGCCGCCAAGTCAATCCAAAAGGCTTTCCAGAGCTCTGCCGTCAAGAGCGCTGGTATAACGCTTGATTTCATTGAGATAGGTAATGAGGCCGATATCTATCTGTTCAATGGCGACCGGAATGCCTCGACATGGACCATCGCGGCATATACGCAACAGTGCGTAGACTTTGAAAATGTATTTCATGCGCATACCGAAATCTATTTATAGATGGACAACCTTCGCGAAAAATATATCCGCCGCTCTTGGAATGGGTCCTAATTCACACCTGAAATTCCTGGGTGGTGCATTTGGAGGTTCCGGCCACTCTGCCAACTCTTTCTCCCCCCAAGGAATGTTCGCCACCGGTATTCTTAACTCTCCGCAGGGGAAGTTAATAACTTCGTAAGTTTGTTTTAAACGCATTCATCGACCAGATCTAAGCACGCAATATCAAGGATCTCTCAGCATCACTACAGTGGTAAGATCGGGTTTTTTGAAAATATGCTTGATAAATTCATTTAAATTCATTTTAGGAACGTTCTGCCAAGGAAGTGGCGGCCTTCTTCAAGATTTAATGACAAAGTCCACAATTCGTGGCAACCTATCTGACTTCTCTCCTGACATTGCTGCAACGCGAGCACAAGGTCTGGATTATGTATTCGCGTATGTCGTCCACTGTACGTGCCAGGCATTTACTGACGGTGCAACTTTGCTTCAGAGAGACCAATAGTTACTCGTGTCACGGTGCTCCTGGTGTCAGCAACACCGCTGGTGCCGCGTTGTGGTCGTTAGATTATGTCCTCTTTGCTTCACAAATCGGGATATCACAAGTCTACTTCCACCAAGGCGTTGGCTATAAGTACAATATGGTCTGTCATATATCACTGAAGTTCTTGACTTCTCCCGCTGAAACTGGGTTATGTAGATCCAACCAGCCACGTTGACACGATCAATCCTCGATGGGAGCACACTTGCGACACCGTTGGCTCCCCACCTCCAACCTGCGTATTATTCTGGTCTCATTGCTAACGAAGCCATTGGGACGAGTGGCACCACAAGAGCAGTCGAGCTAAACATTAACGACTCGCGAGTTGCTGGCTACGCTTTCTTTGAAGGCAACAAGTTGAAGCGTGCAATCCTCATAAATTCGCTCTCATTCCTTACTACGACTTCTGGCCCACGTCCGACCAAAAATATTGTCCTAAACTTTAGTGGGACAGGTACAACGCCGAAAACAATGACCATCAAACGGCTCGCCATTAAGTATGTGATCTCTTTACCTCACTCATGAGCGGATTGTTCATAAATCTTACTAGTCATGCTGATGATGACCACGGGCTGACGTGGGGTGGACAAAGCTTTGAGACAAAAGACGCACGTCCGACTGGTAAACTCTCTGTGCAAACCGTTGCTGTTAACTCGGGATTCACTCTCAGTGCGACGGAGGCGGTATTGCTATCGTTCAGCTGAAATTCCCCTGTTTTGTAAAATCTAGTTTTATTATAAACCGTGCGTCGTTGACCGGAAGATTTTGCGAGGATCAAATTTGAAGTGCATCCGTCGAGGAATTAATGCGGTCACGTGTACTAGGAAAGAAGCTGAGATGCGCGATCACGAGAGTGATTCTCATGTGCCACTTTGCATTCCGCGACACAACATACGTGGCTTCAGTCTCGAGATGTCGGGTTCTGTTTCCCATCGGGCCGTTTTGTTCGATGTTCGCACCCCAACGCCAAGTGTAACAATAACTATTTCAGCCAGGTGGTCGACCCGACGTGACGGGCAAAATGTAGCTGAATGATTTAAAGCAGCGTACTCAATGCGAATTCTGAAACTATGATCTTCCCAGTTATTTTCGTTGCTGCGCTAGGGGCGTGGTTTCGCTATGCAAACGCACAGGCAGTGACAGTTGCGGTACCCTTGTCGGTCCCGTCCTCCGCTGCCTCTCTTAACCCATCTTTACTCTCCTTTTCCATCGAACAAGACCGATGGGCAGACTGGGCAGGAACCACCTCCAAAAATGGATTCTTTTTGAATACACTCCACAACCTCGAGCAGCGGACAGGTCATGCTCCATCGCTGCGAATTGGAGCGGACTCTGAAGATCACACCAACTTCGATCCAAGCGTTGAGGTAAAATCAAGCCGCCGCAGTGTCCGCTGAAAGACCAAAAACTAATGCAATGCAATTCAGTTTTCTGAAGCTGTTTTCCCTGCGTTCTCTGCAACAACCCCATATCCCGAAGCCAGTAATGTCGTCGTCGGAGACAAATATTATCAAATCATCAGTCACCTGCCAAAAGGTAGAGACCCGTGTGGATTGGTGGATTTCAGATCTGACGGTATTGACAGGCACTAGCGTAATTTGGGGAGTCAATTTTGGGCAAAATAACCTCACTGCTGCATTCCTCGAAGCACAATCGATTCAGAACGCCTTTTCTACCAAAGCCGTCAAAGAAGCAAAGGTCAAGCTTGATTTCATCGAGATAGGGAATGAGGCCGACCTGTACCACTCGAATGGCGACAGGCCTGGCACTTGGAATATTGCTGAATACACAAAGGAGTGAGTTTCTGTTACAAAATCGCCCATTTTTGCTAAGTTTTGTACAAGGTGGACGGCTTTCGCGCAAAATATCTCTGCGGCGGCTGGGATCAGTTCGAACTCATCGACCAAATTCATAGGAGGTGGATTTTTGGGTTCTGGTCATTCTTCAAACTCTTTCTCTCCCCAAGGATTGTTTGCGAGTGGAATCCTCAACTCTACTGAAGGCCAATTGATAACATCGTACGTCATTCGCGTCATATTTTATGAGTCTCGTCCTATTTTTTTGCAGAATCTCCCAGCACCACTATAGCGGTGAGTGGTACGTTCGGGGGCGAATGAGAAATAATTAAAGCTAGTTTATTAGGTTCATTCTGTTCCGGCAGTGCTGGACTTTTGCAAGATCTAATGACAAAATCAAGCATCCGCGGCAATTTAAATCCATTTGTGCCAGACATTGCAGCGACTCGTGCACTAGGACTGGATTACGTCCTCGGGTTCGTTTTGCGATTTATCAGACTCGACAGGAACTAAAACGTGGTTGATATTAGGGAAACAAACAGCTACGCATGTCACGGTGCACCTGGTGTTAGTAACACAGCAGGGGCAGCACTTTGGACCTTGGATTACATGCTCTTCTCTGCGCAACTTGGCATCTCAAAAGTTTATTTCCACCAAGGCGTTGGCTACAAGTATAATATGGTGAGTGGTTAATTGGTTGGTCTTGGATAGAGGATAGCTAACCAGTGGAAATTACCAAGATTCAACCAGCGACGCTGACACGTTCAATCATTGACGGGAGCACACTCGATACACCACTTGATCCACACGTGCAGCCACAATATTATGCTGGCCTCATTGCCAATGAGGCCATTGGTAAAAGTGGCTCTAGCAAGATCGTTGAACTAAACATCAATGACACCCGAGTCTCTGGCTACGCCTTTTTCGAACACGAGAACCTGAAACATGCGGTGCTTATTAACTCTGAGGCGTTCACAACATCGAGCACTGGACCTCGGACGTCGAAAAACATAACTCTCAGCTTCACCGGAGATGGCACGGAACGGAAGACGATGACGGTTAAGAGGCTGGCGATCAAGTAAGTGTCGTGATTACTCCTTCATTGTTAATCGAGTGGCCAACGGCGTTTCGCCACGCAGTTTCGCAGATGACGCCAATGGCCTGACCTGGGGCGGACAAAGCTTTGAGACAGCAGACGCCCGCCCAAGTGGGACGCTCTCGGTCGAGAAGATAAACGTTAATGATGCGGTAGCGCTTCAGGCGACTGAGGTTGTTTTGCTGTCCTTCCATAATTGAGGGCTCGTCTCGAGCGGCTAAAATTCACTGTTTCCAAACCGTGAATGTTGCTACGAATAAGTTCTATCCAGCTCGTTCACCAACCGTTCCAATATCACACTGGTCTGATATTTACAAAAGAACAATCTCCAGTCTTCACCTGCCTCGATGAATTATCTCTATGTGCAAGAGATGTATGGTGGCTCGGCGAATTTCAAATTTTAGTTTAAGTTATACCGGAGTTTATGCGCCACCGAAGACATTGTGGAAATGCCAAGCGTGTGCCCGAGTATACAGTCCGACTTCTTCGCGTGTGGTCGTCCGCCAACACGACGATTGAGTTATATAAAGTCGGGTGCAGCAAATCACTCCGAGATCGTCGAGCGATCCAAAAGGCGTGGCGATCGTGAAACCAAAGATCTAGGTACCACGCGCGTTAAACTGTGGCAGCCTTGAATTAGCATTAGAATAAAGAAAAATGTAGTTGGCATACGTTTGGCGGAGGTGACGTCCTATAAAGTTAGATGACTCTGCGCTCGCATCTCGTCTCGTTGTGTACAGCTTCACACCGTTGGTCGCAATAGGCCAGGGAACACTTTCGGCACTTGTAACGCCCCCAATACCCACACACCGTACACAGCATCCTTGGCGGATACTTTGGAGGAGGCGTGACGGCGGTGAGGTATGTTGGTGTGTGCGGTGGAAGGTGTGCAATGCCCTATTCAAATTGGTGAGTTTGTTGCAAAACAAACCAAGCATGTTCGAAAAGTCGTCGAACAAACGCACAGATTCTTCAATGAGAGTGCTCAGATTTTTCTTGTAGAGCAATGCGGTTCGGATATGCATGGAGGATTTCTTCTTCTTCCCAGGCCCACCGTCGAGTATGCGCTTGTCCGAGATGGTTTGCCTCGCGCGGCCCTTCGCGGTTTTGCTCCCGCCTCCTTCGTCGTCGTCGTCTCCGAACATCATCCCTGCAAGCGAGGTTGACTGCTCGGCATAATTCGACCTCTGGAAAGTGACATCTGGGCTTCAATGAACGAGGAAATTGAACTGTGGTGATAAAGAAGTACCTCTAGCTCGTCCAGACGCCGTTTCGTCCTTTTCGCGATGACCTCAGGGGGTAGGCCAACAGTGCCTGCATTCTGCGCCTGGCGTTGAGCTGCGAAATGAGTTGAGAATCGAGGTATTTAGGTTGGAAGATCTGGACGTACGTTGCTTACGGTCAGGTGCCATGTTTACAGATTGTGACGCGTGACTGTCACGTTTCAAACTCACCTTTGCTGACGATGACCACGACTGTACTGCTCTCAACGTTCACCCCGTTCCCCAATGCCGTGCTCACAATACCCTCAGAGACCCTATTCTCAGAGATACCCTCATACTTCCCTACATATCTCCAAACGCTCGATGATGCAGACCTTGCACTCAGCCTGCACCATGGCGCCTTACCGTCATCCGAAACACCTCTATCAGCCCTCTCCGATGACCTCTCAGAAAGACTCGTCAGCTTAAGGCTAACGCCACGTCTACGTGGCGGGAAGGGTGGATTCGGTTCGCAGTTGCGAGCTGCTGGAGGGCGGATGAGCAGCCAGAAGACGAACAACAATGATTCTTGCCGTGATCTGAACGGGCGGAGGTTGAGCACCATCAAGGAGGCGAAAGTGTACGTCCCCATATTATTATCTCTCATTATTTATTTGTCTGAAAATGTGTCTGACAATGGTCTTTCTATGCAGACTCGCCGAATACCTCGAATCAGAACCCCAGCGCAAGAAAGCAGAAGCCGACGCGAAAAAGGCGAAACTCGAGGCTCTCGAGCGGAAACTCGGCATTGGGGCTGATGGGAAGCCGTCAGAGGACGTTGTTACCGGTTCGAAAAGACGGTTTGACGACACTGAGTATCTCGAGCAGAGTCGTGATATCGTGGACAATGTTAAGAGTGCTGTGGCTTCAGGTAAGCCAGCGTTCGTGTGAATGAGATGGGCCAAGTACTGATGAATGTCGTAGCTATGCTGAAGAAAAAGAAGAAGGCGAAGACGTCACCACCAGCAACAGCTGCTGGCAAGTCAGAATCCTCGTCAACTTCACAAGCCAAGTCAGACGCGTCGCAGAAGGCTGCACCATCACCAGTCGTCGCACCAGTTGTCACGTCGGCCGTTGGCGCCTGACGGGCTGACACTAACATACTTATATCTTCTTTCAACTGAAGTATGGTTATCACGATGTACACTAATTGTTCTACACTCGTCCAATGTTATGCGTAAACATGTACGTGCACTCATTGCAAGATCCTAGCCGCATGAAAGCGAGCCAACACATCCCAGCGAATCACTCCTGTTTCTTTCCGCTCCCGTAGACCAGCTGATCTGCCCACTCTTTCTTGCCCCTCAGGCTCAAGACCCAACCATACACAGGCGTCAAAAGCGGGACGAACATGGCCACGCGGTTTTGATAGGCTCCATACGCCGTGGGGTACTTTGAACGAGATATGCCCTCGGTGAAGAGCGTGGATGAGAAGAAGAGGAGGGAGAGCGCGATCGGTGGAATCAGGGAGACGAACGGCGTTGCTGGACCGGACAGTCCTCGCGGGAGCGAAGCTAGGTTGGGAGATGCAAGGATTGGGAAAAGAGCTTGCAAAAACTGTAATATATGGTGTGCTTGTTAGGACAGTGATCACTGCGGAGGTAACGAGACACAAACCCAAACAGTCTGCTCGCACAAGAAGTTAGGATGACGACTCCACGCCCACAACCCGCGCGTAACGAAGCCCCTCTGAGCGTCCTCCGGCGTCCACTTGATGCGTGCACCCCACCAGTCATTGGTATTCAGAACCCCGGTTCGCTTGTACGTCTGGTACGAGAACTGCTGGTTATCCGCTGTGAACTCGACGGCGAGCGTGAGGAGCGTGAGGAACGTCAGCGCGTAATCGGATGGACCGAGGCTGTGTGAGGAGGGCGGCGAGATGGCGGCGTTGTGTGCGGGGATACCGAGCATGAAGAGCAGGACGTTTTGGATTATGGCTGTTTCACTTTTGTGAGATGTGTGTATGTTACTGGTAAATGAGAAAGACGTACCAATGAAGGTCAGATTGACAACCTGGAAGAACCACGCGGGCAATTTCTGCCTGAGGACTTCCCAGCGATAGTCTTCATCCTTGCTGCACGACGTGGATGAGAGAATGAAACAAAGGCAGAATGAAAGACACTAACAAACTGAAAAGTCCGCGACGCCATGTATTGTAGCTCAATCTGAGGCGAATTATTCACAATAGCACGACACGAGACACCGCGACTATGCATACCTTAACATCCAGGTAACCTAAGAAGATGGAATAAGAACCGACACAGCACGGTCGTGTTAAGGTAAACATACCTGCAACCCCAACATCAACAACGCCCTCGGATTCCACTCACGCGCAACTTGTGCATTGACATCCTCCGGCGTGTACGGGAACAGAGGCAAGACAGGCTTGGACGGCCATAGGGGAAGCAGCGCGAAATATGCAGTGAATATGGTCGGGAGGAAGGTCCAGACGCGGTCAACCTGGGAGACGTTGCCTGTGATGATGGATAATACATATGTTGTTACCGTTGAGAATATGCAGAACTGGACGGGCCAGCGGAATGTTGGCGGGATGGGCGACGGCGTCAAGGACATCGTGGTTCACTTTAGATCTTAGTTGAGAGATCGAACACGCGAAACGAGACTGGACCCTGAGTGGCGTCACCTTTCGGACTCCTTTGGGTGACAAAGAAAATCTCCGACATGTGAGTGATCGTTTTACTCGGCGAAGTGCTTCTTTCCGTCAATGTATGGCATTTTCCGGCATCATTCTGGCTACGCGTACAT
Source organism: Rickenella mellea (assembly GCA_004355085.1). Classification (NCBI taxonomy): domain Eukaryota; kingdom Fungi; phylum Basidiomycota; class Agaricomycetes; order Hymenochaetales; family Rickenellaceae; genus Rickenella; species Rickenella mellea. The sequence goes on along the minus strand of ML170163.1, from coordinate 369,735 downwards.
AACATTTTTGTACATTCGAGCCAGTCCAAAAAATCACCCTCCCAACCTAATTCGTCGCGGCCTTCGTGAAAGGTGTGTTCGCAATTCCAACGCGTTTGTTCGCCGTGTCATAGACCGAATAGAAACGCTCGAGGAATGACATGCCATTGATGAAGTCAAAACCGGAGCCCGAGTTGGTGCCTAGGTCGGCCACGATGAGATACACGTTGCTTGTTGTGCCACCTATGAGGGTGTTCAGGGATCGCGGCCACGCCTGTGCATTCGCCGTGAATTCGAAAGTCGTCTGCGATGATGTTCCATTATCAATCATGTCTCAGTGCAGAAGAAAAAGTAAAACGAACGCCGGCAATGGTGAAGAACAAACTCTGCAGGTTGCTGAACTGTGTTGTCGTCAACCTCAGCAAGCCGGTAGCATTGTCCGGAACAGCTCCTGTGGCGGACTTGTATCTGTTGAAGGCATCGGTTGCGATTAGCACGAGAGTTGTGCCGGTGTCAACAATTCCAGCAGTTGTTGGAAGGATGGCGGTCGACGACCCATAACGGATACTTTGATTGATTCCCCAGAAGAAGCTGGCAGGAGAGGTCGATGCTTGGCGGTTCTTAAGATAAAATTTCCTATTAAAAATCTGAGAAACTCACTGATAGGCGCGAAAGTAATCGACCCCGTAAACTTAGAGCTGTCCGTCCCTCCATATGTCAATTCCCCATTATTAGTGGGTTGGGGTGGAGTCGGCTCGAACGAAATGGCAATTGAATGGCCGGTTATCGTCCCTTGCGCGAACAGACTGTCCACTACTGTAGGTATTGTGGAATTAGAGTCTGGCGAAAGTGTGCCGGTGGTCAGAATAACTGGACCAATCCTGTTCATACAAATTGATCAGCCAATGTCACATTCCATGTCTCAGCCTCGGAGGGAAGAAACGCACCCCAAGATTCCATCGACGCCCCCGAATCCAGTCGAACTTGAAGCAACACCTATTGACTGTTTGGTAATGGTTAGACCCGTGCCTAAATTCACTGTGTCCGTGAATTCGTTGCCACTGAACGAGCCTGAACCGTATGACACAGACTTCGCCATGGATCGGTATCAATCTCAAAGATATAACGGTGAGAAGAGACGCACGACTCTATCCCCCGTCTGTACGGAGGTACTGGTGCGCACATATGCCTTCCCAGCGCCTACCCAAGTGTTCGAGCTCCCAGTATCGATGAGGAGACTGTCTAATCAGAAAGACTCGGTGGTCAGCCCAAATGATATGGATCAGTCAATCGAGACGTACAAGTGGTCGCTGGACTGCCGACACCAACCGAAGCGACATACGCAACGGCCTGAGTTTGCGCAGGTGTACTGATTACCGCGTCCTGGGTAAACTTGCCCGACGATTGTGCAAGAGCCTTGGAAATTAAGGCGGCAGCCCTGGCTTGATCGGCTTTCACAATATGCCCAGGACTTGTGACATTGATGTGCTTTGCAAGTCGGAGTCGAACCAAGTTGTCCGAAATCACTACAGGATTCGCTGACACGGCGATCGCAACCAGACAGGTCAAGAGAGCTACTGAGATTGAACGCATGCTGTGGTCACCTTTGCGGGTGAGTATTCGCAGAGTGAAGCGGCCGCATTTATACCCAGATTTGAGCCCAGTCAGTGTCTAAACTGGCGGTCCAGCATCCAAGTTCACCACGAATTAAAAATAGACAGAAGAAATATAGACAAGAGCGAATATTCGAATGCCTTATCATGAGCCTGTCGATGGATCGAGTGGGATATGGTGCCAGAATGTTGCGAAGATCCAGGAGAAGTAACGAAGCGCGTGCAGGGGATTCTCGTTGTAAATTTCGCGTTTTGCCAGTAGTCAAAGCACTTGTTTCATCATCACCTAGACGGAGCTGACATCCTCTTCGTAACAAAAGAATGATCGAATTGACCGTTGAAGGAGTGAAGCAGCATGGAGCACTCAGGTTGGCGACTTGAGGGAGAACGAGAACCCCACGCGAAACCTTCGTCACTTCAGCGATGCAGTCGGATTACTTTATGCATCCCATCCACTGGCATAATCACGAAGTCAAGACGGTCATCTCTATATCACAGGATGTGGTCTTCTTTGACGCGTTTCTATCGCCAGCATCTTCTTCTTCGCTGAGGAAATCGCAGATACAAATGCCAATCGTGAGCGACGCTCGCTGTATTCTGGTCGGAAAATCGCAACGCCGGGCTTCGGTACTCACACACTCACATATTCCGCACCCTTCTTTCACTCCTTAAGACAACTCATAGGTGAAAACGGCTGAGACGGCCAGAGAGGAAGCAGCGCCAAGTACGCGGTGGTCGGAAGGAAGGTCCAATCACGGCCAACCTGCGAGACGTTGCTTGTGATGATCGATGATGGATAATACGTATGTTGCCGTCGTGGAGAAGATGTACGACCGTATGAGCCAGTTGAACGTCGGCGGGGTCGGCCGCATCATCGGCGACGAAGACGAAGGCAGTGGTTCAGACCTTCAGGTCGAAGACGCGTGATGAAACTGGACCCTGTGTGGCGCGACTTTTGGTGGCGAGCGCTCGAGCAGAAAAACATTGAAGAAAATTATATGTCACCAACCCGACGTTCTGAGACTTGAACTTTATTGAAAACTCATATATGCACTACTGCAGTTATTTCGTCGGTTCTTCTAGTAACTCGAAGGGTTCCACAGACGAGGAAAGCAGGCTGGGAGCCTCATGAATTCCACACCTCCAGGTGAAAACAGAGCCCCACGCTTCTACTACGGTTTTGACACGTGTCCTGTCTTCAAGTACTTGGCCTTCGCGCACTTTCTTCTCTGCAGCCTCCCCCCAGAATGGAGGCAACACGGTCAAGCCGGCGTGAACTATGGATGAATTGTATGGTAATAATAATAAATGTCCACATGTGCTCAATTAAAAGACAGCATGACTGCCTCCGTTGAAGAAAGTTGGAAAGACGTGTTCACACTTAACGTTTGAACTGAGATCGCCCCGGTCGGCCTTGCATCACCCGTCTCGTAGCTCTGACCACCCCACGTCAACCCATGTCCATCGTCTGCATGTCTAAAATATTTATGAGACTAATACCAATAGAAATGAAAGACGCTCAGTACTCACCCAATCGCCAGACGTTTTAACGTCATGGTGGTCGGCTTCGACCCACTCCCCGTAAAACCGATCGTGATGGTTTTGAAAGGACGTCCCCCAGTGTCGGTGGTCAAGAAAGCTCGCAGATTGACTAGGACAACCCGTTTCAGGGTGTTGCCTTCGTAGAATGCGTAGCCCGTGACGCGTGCATCGCCAATGCTGAGTTCGACAGCCCGAGTAGAGCCACTTGTGCCAATAGCTTCACCCGCTATGACGGCGGCGTAATATTGTGGTTGGACGTGAGGCGCTAAGGGTGGGTTGAGTGTATGCCCGTCCAAAGTCGAATGATTTAGGGTTAAGGGCTGGATCTGTAAGTGCGTTCAGCATGGCTTCAACGCGATGTAAAGAATAAACACACCAGGTTATACTTGAAGCCTATGCCTTCGTGGAAGAAGAGCTGAGATATACCAATCTGCGAGGCAAATAGTAAATAGTCCAATGTCCATAGACCCGCACCGGCTGTGTTGCTAACACCCGGTGCACCATGGCATGAGTAACTATTGGTCTCCCTTGACATACACTCATCAGTAACATGCGGGTAGCCCACGGAAGATAAACCTACCCCAGGATATAACCTAGTCCCTGCGCATGCGTTGCAGCAATATCCGAAGAAAATTGCGTTAGATTACTACGAATGGTGGCCTTCGTCATCAAGTCCTGCAACAGGCCATTGCTACCGGTGCAGAAAGAACCTGAAGATCCAATTAATGCCCGGTCGTCGCTTTCGATAGACTATGACAGGATACTCACCACTATAATGGTGCTGGGAAATTCTTAAGGTTTAACGAAACATCAGGTTCGGAAAATGTGGCAACCGTTTGGGAACCGCACGCACGTTGTTATTAGCTGACCTTGGGGGGAGTTAAGGATACCGCTAGCAAACATTCCCTGAGGCGAGAAAGATGACGACGAATGACCCGAAAACCCAAATGAGCCTCCGAGAAACTTTACGTGAGAGCTTGAGGTAATGCCGGCAGCAACCGATACATTTTTGGCGAAGTTAGTCCACCTTTTCGTGTCATGTTAGGTGGCAACTGAACGAGTATGCCGCCTGGCTCACTCTTTCGTATATTCTGATATACTCCACGTCGAAGGATTTCTGGCGCCGTTATTGGCGTGGGCGTAGAGATCGGCTTCGTTTCCTATCTCGATAAAGTCTAGGGTTATTCCAGCGTTTTTCACGGCTGAACTAGCGAATGCATTTTTGATGGACTGGGCTTCCAAAAATGCGGCGGTAAGATTGTTTTGGCCAAAATTGACGCCCCAGGTAACATGTGTGCCTTAAATAATATTACAAATGAATGTGAATAAAAGTTTTTGAAAAATCGCGACTTTGTCACCTGGTGGCAGATGACTGGCAATCTGATAGTACTGGTTTCCCACTACGATGCTACTGGCTTCAGGATAAGGGGTTTGTGCAGTGAACGCAGGAAAGATAGCTTGAGAGAACTAAGCACGAAATTGTTTATGTGGCGTAAATGAGCAAAATTGTGGCGGCAGCTAACCTGAACGTTTGGGTTGAAGTTGGTATGGTCTTCAGAATTGGCACCAATTCGAATCCCTGGAGGTTGCCCGGTAAGTCGTCTGAGGTTGTCCAGTGTGTTGAAAAAGAATGTGTTCGAAGATGTGGTTCCAACCCAGTCGGTCCAACGATCTTGTTCGATGGAAAAGGAAACTAGTGACGGATTCATCGTGACCGCCGCGGAGGGAGGAGACAAAGGAATAGACACGGGAACCGTTTGGGCTTCTGTCAGACCTAAGCAAGCCGCCAGAACGACGGCGCAGGAGATGGCGTAGGACACCATGGTGGGGAGACGGTGAGCAGCGTCGCTACCCCCATATAGCGTCCTTGCAATCATTTATACCGAATCAGCCACTTGTCGGTTCGTGTTTCCCCGCTTGTTGTCTTCGACGGGCATAAATAGAGGCACTGATTGTGCGTTAGGCTCGCAGGCAGGCCGACAGCCAAGACATACAAATAACTCACACAACCCGCTTCTGCACGGAAGATTAATCACAGTGCTGGTGACGCGGACAATCGTATGATTGGATTGCCCTCGAAGATCCGCAATGTGCCGTCGCCACGTCCTGACCGACACGTTGGAGGCGCACGTCGAGTGGCATGTTGACAGGTGCCATAAAAGTTTCTGCGAGTCTCGTGACGAGAACCCGCACTATTTGAGGTCACGAATCCGTATGTTCAGAACAACAGCAACGAAGGATGTTGCATTCCGCAACTAATACGGTGTTTCGAAGGCTTCTGTAGCGTGAATATCCAGCTTCGAGTTGTTCGGTGTTTTGATTCCATTCGAAGTCCCTTGGTGCACGTGTCATAGACTTCCAAAAGCGGATGACTGCCCTTGTGATTAAAGTTTTGTTCACTGCTTCCCCTTTCACCCCTTCAATCTCGCAACAGGTCTTCTTGAAGGGTCCTTTGCCCAATACGACAGGATCTCCGTCGACTTCCGCAAGATTTGCAAGTGGAACTGGTGTGGTGTTATTCACCTTCAAGTTGAACGATGCAATAAACTGGCAAGAATAAAGTTGTTGTCAAACATTTCAATATGGCTTCGACGCGAATCAGAGTTTGAAAGGCTCAAATGTGCTCTGCTTTCTTTGGCCTTCCCTTTCAAAATCGGCATTACTGTACGGAGCTTGATCTGCACCGCTGTTGATCAGCGTTGGTGGCAGATTCATATGCGGCGTCATCGATGCCTTTGCAAGTCTTCGATTGCAATAATTTACTCTGACACGGAAGAATGCAAGACTGTTGGAATCATCTTGCACTTGACTCACTGGGCAGAATTCTTTCCAGGTCATGTCAAAGACGCGACGATCGGATCTGGTGCCATCAGAATCAAGAGTATAGTAATTGAAGCGAATATGTCACTGCAACCTCGCAGCGATGCAGTTAGACTTTACTCCAGAAACATGTCCCAGTCCTCCATCCCACCATGCAAACCAAGTTGTAACTAACAAGAAATTAGAAATGCCTGAAGTTCATCGAAGAAGTGATGGAATTTGCTGTATGTACTTTGTGAATACATCCCATTCAGAACGAAATTCTATAATCCTTCGCAGAACTTTCATCAGAGGCGGCAGAACCCAGTAAAAACGTTCCTTCAATCACTTGACGTATCGTCCTCGGAGTCGGTGTCCACCTTGGGTACGCTCCATCATACACCACTCTTCGTTAAGTAATGATAGGTGAGTGAAGTGGACAATATCATGTCACTGGTAAATATGTCATGCGTGGTTAGATCTGGTACGCCGTTTCCCTTCATCACTAGGATCTTTCTAACATGGGCATTAGCTCCATAATTCCAGGCAACGCCAAAGTTATTGAGGGAATTACCATGTCTTAGCCGGGATCCTTCTTTCACCCGTCTCATCACCGACGCCCAGGCTCGCACATGATGCAACACACGAAGACTTTTACGCAAAGCCTGGGGGCGATCGATCGATATTCTCCACTGCTGCTGGACATCCGACGATCGCATCACGACCGCTAACTGAAAATTCCACCTGACCCGTGCAGCGCAGCCGCGGACTCCGATATCTAATTTTACAGACACGTTTTCAGTGCACGTTTTCTTACGCTCTGATATGCTGTGTAGTTCCATCACGGTTAACCACGTGGTGAGATCTGGACTTCAAATTGCTCGCCTTGCGCGGTGGTCGCAATTAAGCGCCGAATTTACCTAAGACGCGCAGCACAGAAAGATGGTCAAGTCCTTCGTCATGGAATATCCTTGGCCACTACTTACCCTGATGTGCAACCCCGAGGAATACGGACCACATCGTCTATCCCTGGTACGCATGACTGAGTACGCTTCTTTCAGCAAGAAAAGTTATATATTAACAATCATCCTGGCAGTGCTGGAAATCTCATGGGATACTCCAATTTGCCGATCTTACTTTCAACCCCCTCGGGCAAAGTGAACCCCATATGGTGCACATGCCAAACTCCGAATGGACGCTCCATTTCTCCTCTTTTTAACGGAGATTATCGTTGCCTTCATGACGGGATACATCGCAAAGGAGTTCGCAATCCCCCCATTTCTTTCATTCATCCTGTGCGATTTTCTGACTCTCAGCAGCTCAAAACAAGTGTCCGACTTGCCCAATATGCCGAGAACGGGGGGTCAGCGGAGCTCCTTTAGTCAACTAGATCTCACTGCCCGAGCTGGTGAGACATATTCAAACTGCCGTATGGATTGGGACGACGTGCATTGTCCGCATTGGATTCATAAGATGGTGCTTCCTCCATTTTCTGCATACGTGCATTGCTCAAATTTTGTAACTTACCATTGGACGAAACGGACGCATTATTCTTCAATTTTGGTGTTGACAGCCGTCGCACAGGGTCATCCAGTTTGCTTTCCCTCGCATGTAACCCATTCACAGCATGGCCTCCTAACCTGGGCCGAACATCCGGGGGAAATGCCTCAAGGTGCACCATTTTAGTAGTTACTGCAGAACTGAACTGGAATGGCTGTTGCGGTACCCTTTCCTAACGACCAACTGAGACGACCCGTTACGACCGATACTGTACACCGTGAGGCCCAATTGGACCGATTCGCCATAAGATTATTTACTCGTGAGATTGCACCGTGCCAGTGGGCAATGCACCCCCACCATGATTATTGCATAATTTCTGAGCTGATTTCTCGAGCGTTCCCCGGGACATTAGCCGACAATTTAGAAGTGCACACAGAGGGATTGGCGGATGTTTGGGGTGAAATATACGCGCTGCCGTGAATATTCAGAGCACAGTGAAGCCCCCTTTCTGTTCGCAAAGCTTCGACTGTGGAACTAATACACTGCACACGATTTATATGTCAGAGTCAGGGTCCATCACTTGAATCGGGACTTTCCGGGGTCTTCCATGAGGAGATGATCTAAACCGCCTAACACTTCTTCACCTCTTCCTCACTCCATCCCTCATTCTTCCCTTTTGCTATACCGCCAATTCTCACCTTAAAACAATGCAGTCAAGGGTACATTGATTTAAGCTTGGTATATCTTAGCGTCCATTGATGGCTACTTTATCTAGGCGCAATTTCTTAGGGAATACAAGCTCGTCGTCGTGGGCGGAGGTGGTCAGTCTCGTTTTTCTGCCTTTCAGTGGAACGGGTTGATCTGATATGCATTGACACTCTTTAAGGTGTTGGAAAGTCGGCCCTCACGATTCAGTTCATCCAGAGTCATTTCGTGGACGAATACGACCCCACTATCGAAGGTCAGTCTCTCTGTCATTGCACTCTGGCAAACTTTGCCCAAAAACTTCTCTTCAGACTCTTATCGCAAGCAATGCGTGATCGACGATGAGGTGGCGCTGCTTGATGTTCTCGACACCGCTGGGCAAGAGGAATATGGGTAAGTCGCCGACACCATTCCCATTACGTATCAATCGTGCGGCGAGATGCTAACCACCCATTTGCAGTGCGATGCGAGAGCAGTACATGCGAACGGGAGAGGGCTTCCTCCTCGTTTATTCCATCACGTCTCGAAGCTCTTTCGAGGAAATCAGCCACTTCCACCAGCAGATTCTCCGTGTGAAGGATAAAGACTCCTTCCCCGTCATCGTCGTTGCAAATAAATGCGACTTAGAGTATGATCGACAGGTCGGCATGAACGGTGAGAATACTCGATGGCTCCACGTGCAGAACACCACATGACCCACATGTACAAACAGAGGGACGCGACCTTGCAAAACATTTCAACTGCAAATTCATTGAGACCTCCGCGAAGCAGCGCATTAACGTAGATGAGGCGTTCTCCAACTTGGTGCGGGAGATTAGGCGATACAACAAGGTTTGTCGACATCCATCTTCACGGAATTTTCGAAGCTGATAAAGTTCGTTGTTCCTAGGAACAACAAACAGGTCGCCCAGCTGCTACGCCTGGCTCCGCTGGCGTTTACGGTGGTAAAGCGGAAGGCGTTGATGACAACAGCGGATGCTGCTCCTGCGTTATTGTATAAGTCGTGGCGTTCACCCCCGAACACACTCGGCGTTCCAACCACGCGATGCCCGTCTGGAATCCAGGCTTACACACGTCAATTGATCCGCATCTTAACTTTCACTGTATTTTCTTTGCATAGATATCACCCATTGGGCAGTCATGGTTGAAGGGAAAGTAACATTCATTCAAAATTTATAGGACTCAGGCTGGAATCCTCGCATGGTGGTGGGAGGAGCATAAAATGAAGAATTACGAGGATCTTGTGCTTTGGTTGTTGTGTTGCCACTCTTTTGAAATTATGTACGATATTTTACAATGGATTGATTGATTGAGTTTGTGTTCCGAGTCGAGCGAGCGGGCTGCACATTTTCTCTCTCGGAGTTCACATCGACGATGTGCTGGCAGTTGTCATTCAGTCGAGTATCATCACTTGCCGATTATATCAGCGGGCCGCGCATCCACTGTGTTCCTGCAGAGGGATCAGGTTCTAGAGAAATCCCGTCAGCGCCGCATCAGTTTGAAAGAGTGTAGAGAACCGGAGAGTACCCACTTAACGACTCAGTGACATCTTCGCGATTGACTGCTCTGATGGAGTCCATGCCGAGCTCAAACGGTCCCTCAACCCCCGCGTTCCCGCCTAACAGGGAAATCCCCACCCACCGAATTTGTTCGCCATCTATCGACGTGTGGCCAGACGTGAGTTCGCCGAAGCTTGTCAGCACGAACGCCGAAAACGGGATCTGGTCATGATTTTTCGTGGAAAAGAGTATGCCAATGATAAATTTAGCCTGACGTACGAATAGGTTTTCCCAGCTGTTGTCGTCGCGCTGAAAATATAGGCGGTGCTGCCATAGCTCGCCTGAAACCGGCGCATCCGTCTGAAGGTTTACGAAGTACGAATTTCTAGTCCTGGGATGTCCGCCGACCTTCAATCTGAGTGCAAGAAATTCATGGTTTGAGATGTCATCTGTCAATTCTCCAAACAGTGTCCGTCGACTCTATCACATTAATTACCGTCAGCAAACCGTTATGTGGCCACAGAAGCGAAAATAAACACACACCTTACTGCGAAACCCAGCGTAACCACTGCGTAGTTTTCCCTCAAGTCCGCTTTGTACACCAAGCCGCATATGTCCCGATAACCTGCCATATCCGACGCCATTTGGTGCATTACTGTCCGAAACAAAGTCCAATTTTGCTGACGACGTCCCGCCAATGTCAGAGTCACAGCCAAGTGCTAGATTTTGTACGTCCTCTGGTGAACGAAAGTTGAGAAGAGGGATGGGAACGCGTGATGGCGAGTTAGCGCCGTCCATACGAAGAACTACATTTGCGCTGAGTTCAGGGAACACTGACGGAATTTGACAGTCTTGCTAACCACGCGACGTTTGATCTTTGAGTACGTCCGTCGATCTGTTCAGCCTTTTAAGAAATGTTGACCACCGAGAAGTCGCCATTTTGAAGAGGGACAAGGTTGGACGAGTGTTGAATAAATATGACGCGAGTTTTGCTCGTAGTCTCGTACAGCACAGAACTGTTTACCTAATACGAAAAATTATTCATGCGTATTATAATCGTCGAGCACTCAAATCTGAGCAACTCTGTGTACAGCAAATAGTGTGATAGTAATACAACAGCAATCAGTGTTCAACTCAGGCTCTCCGAGTTATCACTATCACAAGAACGAAGGAAATGAAATGACGGCGCAGCCATCCATAAATTAGATGAAGCCCGGCTGAGCGGTGGTGGTGCGACTATGTGATGACTTCCATGACGGATATTCTTGCTGGGATGAGGCTGCGCTGGATGTCGATATTTTCTTCGGGCCTGAACGCACGGTAGTCTGGGGATCACTTGCAGCCGCATCCATTACACGACCTGTGAAAGGGCTGGGCGGTATGGTCGGTGAATCTTCTGACACGTCTGATGGTTCGTCGCGTTCGAAGGTGAGATTTGAATCTGCTTGTTCGTAATTGGGAGAGGTGCGTGGTTGCAAACTCGTCGGAACGGCGCCTCTCTCTTTGCCATCATGTTCATGCGAGCCCAATGACGACACGAGCGAAGAACTGCGTGAAGGACCTCCGTTGCTAAATGCTGCATTCGTTACGAGTGACGCCCACGCGAGGGACGAAATCTCCGCATCAGTCGCCTCAGTACGTTGGTGGACTTGCTTCCGAAGTGAAGTCTCGTTGCGCTCCAGTCCGCTAAACCGCCCATAGTACGGACTCAGTGGATCCTCGGAGTCACTTCCGGACGTGCCATGGTCGTTGCTCGATGGCGGCGATTCAGGGACATCAGGTTTGCCCTTCGTTGTCGAGAGACTCCATTGTGACGACGCGGATGACGATGTATTGCGCGAAATCGTCAGGGTTGTTGCTTGACTCCCCTGTGATATCCTGGGGAGTGGACGTGTTGCGTGTGCCACGGCACTGATCGCTGGTCTCACTCTGGACCCGTTGGCGTCAAATCCGGGAGATGCGGGATTGCGTTCCAAGTACAAGCTGATAAATTCATCATCATGTTGGCTTGCATTCGAAGACGCTCGTGATCTGGACGCGGTCTTTGGTGTCTTCACCATCGGTGTGTTCGGTGATGAGAGGCTCACATCCTCGAACTCTGCACTCTTAGGACGCATAGCAGGCTTAGGTCGCGGCGACTGCAGGAGATTTTCAGTCGACTGCTGCCGGCGAAGTGGTCGAGAATCTGGGACCGAATCGGATTCTAAGGATGGTCTTTTCTGGACGTTTGATCGAGCTTGGCGAGGCGGAGGCGGAAGACTGATGTTTTCCATAGACTTCTTCGGTTGGTATGTGGCATAGGCTGGTCGTTGCTGATCCCCAACAACGTCGATTGGCTTAGCTTGGGGAGGTTCCGCCCGAGCTATTGAGTCAACATGCTTGTTGAGTGCCTCCGTAGAGATAATCTGTTGTCCAATCATTGATGTTCTACTCCCAGCGGTGATATGGCTGAATGCACTGTCCGTGCTCATGCCGTGTGCGTGTCCTGGCCGCCAGTTATCTGCATTCTGGGGTAACAGCTGCCTCGACGACGACGACGACATCATGCTATCCACTCTTCGGGGAACTTCTGCGGGTAGTCGCAAACGAGTCACAGCCGTTGGTATTCCCGTCTCACCCATCGCAGCGACACCGGGTACACCAGCCTGTGATGACACCACAGACACCGACCTGGAGGTAGGAAGGGGAAATGCCTTGGCAGGTCGCGCGATGGGTACACTGGGCGGCTTTTCCGCAACCGGGGAGTGCTTGCCTGGGCAAAAGAAAGTTTCGGTGTCTGGGGACCGCGGTGCGTTGGGTATTACACCTTGAAACGCGGGGGCTAAAATTCTGAGGGTATTTGAAAGGATAACGACGTTCGCAAGTCCTACGTCGATTAAGTACGCCGTTGTAAGTATAATCAAAACACAACACTAACCTAACAGTGAGGCCACAAAGGCTGATCCTGCATACGCTTGGTAGGACACTTTCTTCCCTGACGACTCTGCAAGGTGCGCTGCTGTTATTGGCGCGAGTAAGAGTATGAAGGCGATCGGATACCTGTGGATGGCATTAATTTATAACGATAGGAATTCCAGCTGAAAGGTGCTCACCAAATTATGCCCCGTGCAACAGCCGCTAGGAAAGATGAATAATAATCCCTGTTATTGACTCTATTGCCCAGCCCATGCAAGCTTAAACTGAGTCCGTTTCCCTCCCCGACGGCAATCGTTCCACGAAGGCATAAGAAAACGAGCGAGTACATTATTACAGACACCATAGCAGCGAGAATGATCTTGATGAAACTTTCAGAAACGCACAAATAAAGACACGGAAGAATCACGTACCGGAAAACAGTGGAGCAAGAACCGTGCCAATGGATATTCGCTGTCGATCCAACACCACAAACCAGCGTTTCCGAGATGTGGATTCTGACCAGGATGCGATACAGCCTGAATCAGGGTTCCTGACGATCACGATTTCTTCGATGAGGTTTTAATACCATGTTGAAAATTGTCAAACTGACCCATGAAAATGGACGAAATCCAACCTATGGCGATGAATATCGATGTCACCCAAATGGGCGACCGCTTCTTCAGCACCAGCGTGATGAAAGTATGGATTGACATGGCAGAGGTGAAGTACGCGCCAGCGAAGTCGCCGATTTGAATGAGAGAAGCTAGAAACAAAACGAGTCAGACTTTCGGCCATCGTAACATCTGATGCCTAAAATTGAGCTACCTTGGGTGGTACACAACGGTCCTAGGGATCGAGGTTTTTGTTAATCGTGGAGTCGGAAAGAGTTTTGGGGATTCAACATACCAGTCACTATACTGCCTTGAGCTGCCCAGTGAATCTCTATGAGGCCTGCGGTACTGGTTAAGAAATTGGCCACCAAAAGGCTGGCCGCATATATGCCAAGTTGAGTGTGGAAAAAGACTCCTTCCTTCGAGTCTATGCGATCTTTCCAGCCCTGAAGCGCCGGTCTGATCCATGCGAGGGCGATGCGTGAAAAGAGGTAGATAATAGCGATGATGGACAATAAAGCCCCAGCTGTGAATAGCTTTACATGCACGCGTCAGTCAAATGAACACTTGAAAAAGAGAAAAATCTTGCCTCAACACCTGATTGTTCTCCATCCTGAAGCTTCGTAGTAATGGGAGTAAAAGCCATGTCTGTTTGTGTGGGATGTTGCAACACACGGGATTGATAAAAATGAGATTGAAATGAAGGAATGTCGTATACGAATCGTGAAAAAAAAACTGTGCCTGACAGAGACAGACCGGCTGCAAGCAACGAAGTGCAGAAAGTAAAGGTCTAACGTGCCGCGCCTGGAGGTCGTCAGAGGTCGAAAGCGAACGAAAGAGGGAGCACAGGTCCCGCCAGGGGGGTAGAAAGAACACGAGAGCGTTGACAGCTGGGGGAAAGAGCCACTGATGAAACTATGTCCCGGTAATCTTGCCATGCCAATTCCAATCCCAGAATCACGAGTAGTCACGCTGAGTGATCGCGCGGTGCATCATCAATGGGTCTGACGGTCCACTGATTTCATCAATGGAGCTGATGTGTTTCCGATTTCCCGGCAATGACGAGTTATAACTTGGGCATTGGCGCGGCGCGTTGGCTAGTGCTTTGGGTAGTCGAGGTCTTTAGCTTATGGTGACAGATATTCAGGTATCTCATTAACGAACGTTGAACAATTTCGGGAAAAGCTGAGCGTTACGATTCGAGATCAATGTTGATTACATAACGTCCCCATCACTCAAATACCGACCGCTAATCACAGCAATCTTTTCAAAACCTGAATTGGACCTCGAGATCCCAATATGACGTCGTGCGACGGCGCGGGAGCCAGTGCAAGTCACTGCCAGAATCTCTGGCCGTCATGGCTGATAGTCTTAGTTGTTCATAGCGACACCGACCTGGTGATTTTTCGTCCACGCAACGCAGTGAATGCAGACCGAAGTCGGCGGAGCGCATGCCCAGAAACCAGTGTGATGATATGAAGGAAGCTCCGTGTTCTCGACTGGATACCGTCGGTTTCTTAGATGAACCGCTGTTTCATAGCAGTTGAAGAGGTTGGTCCTACATGATGCCATCCGAGACTACCGTCAAAGCTACGCCAGTTGATGGTTATTCGTGGCGAGGTGAAATACAAGCGATAGAACATACATTGTTGTTATAAATATCAAATAATCACTTCTTCACGAAAAACTTGGCGATCCCATCTTTATCCTTGTCCTTATCCTTTTTCTTGGCTTTCTTTTTCGGTGGAGGCGGGCGCTCGGGGCTACGCGCCAGATCCTGTGCAAAGTGCCAGTCGTCATGCTCTTGTTTGGCAAGGCCGATGGCATGTTGCACCTCCTCATCTGCAGCGTCAGAAGCAGAGGAATGAGATGCAATGGGGGGGATTTTGATAGCCTTCTTGCAGCGGGGACATGGGAATGAATGATCGTTGCTTGCACTTTCCACCCCTACAACGTCACGCTTCTCCACGCTCTGTGCCCTGCTAGCGCTTGCATTGCTCTTCTTCGGGCTCTCCTCCCATTTCCTCTTCTCCCCGCTACCATCCCGCGCTCCGAGAAACCCCTCAATCCCACGTTGGCCACTCTCCATGATTTCAATGCCCGTAAACGATAACTGCACATTTGTGATCTTCATTCCGTTGCCCTTATAGCTTGCGTCTGTTCCAACGAGCTCTCTCCATAACTTGTCACCGGCGTGCGCGATAACGTCCACCGTCACGTTGCGTGAAAAGGGGAATGCGGCCTGTTTCGATTTGAAACTGTCATAACCTGGCAAGGTGAATTAGTTCCCATCGGCAAAAAATGTGAATAATATCAGCATATACACACCTTGCCTCACATGCAACACCAGGCTCTTAGGCCACAACCCCTCGTTCTCTTCCCTTGCGTCGTTCAGCCTCAGGGCAAGCTCTGCTGCAAGCACTCGGATCCAGTGATGACCTTCGCTCGGCTTTAGAACAGGTCGCTTAAGATTCTTCGACGCAAGCATCGATTTGTTGACGGCCGCCTTTTCCTTTACTAAACGTGGAGTCAGATTAGGGAGGTAAATGCGGAAAGGATGTATAAATGCAAGCCATAAAAATAACGCAATTCAAATGGGCACTCTGGGATGGCCATTGGCCAGCAGGCGAAATGGGCAGATATGGGGATAGTAAAAATATGCCAATTGTCATATTTAACGTACCTTCAGAGCGATCGATGCCTCTAAAGTTACACTTTAAGCGGTGGGAAGGGCGAGAGAGGAAACGGACAAACCGAAGTATTTCGTAGACCCATATTGAACCCTCGCCAAATTTGCGCTGCATTTCCTCTGTAAGAAGTGAGATACATTCGAACTGCACTGCTGACGATACGCACCTAAACTAACACCCCTGTCGGCACACCGTTTCAGTCAGTGTAACATGCCCAAAGTTGACACGCGAAAATTTGAGTGCGCACAATAGATCCTCGACCGTTGAAACGTCGTACTCCTCTGCGATTACTTTACCAAGCTTGCCGCCAAGGAAACGAATCTGTAAAAATGCGATGCCCCATTCAATCGGATAAATTCAGACCGTTTAGAGTCATCATACTTTCTGAAATGCCATAGGTCGCAAATAATTTGGGATTGCGGCGTTGCGCAGAATATTCTGCGAGCACAACAGGTGTTGTCAGACTGTATCCACTAGTCATAGGGATATCGTATCTACCAGTTGATTTTTCTTTTTGTAAGACGCAGAGAGCTGTTGATCATATGATTCACTGAAACATATGAAGGATCACAAAATTGAATCGGACCTTGGCCAAGAATTTATTTCTTGCAATGCCCTGCACACTTTTTGTGAGTACCTCACATACAGGATTACATGCGACCGTACTGCAGAAGTTGAATACCCCAGCTTCTCCAAAACATCTTTCTTGACCTGTTTCATCAGCTCGGCGGCGATCGACAGCGCGACGTCGTGCCAGGTCGTACAATTGTTGGAGTCATCTATATCGGCTGCCGCAGCAGGGGTCACACTGGCAACATTAGCAGGTTCGCCTGCAGGTTCATCACTGGAAATAACATCGGGTTGAACTGGAATGACGTTGCCGAGTCCAGTCCAGTCAATAGGTGGGGGAGGCGGCAATGGGGTGTCAAGACCAAGAGCGGCGTCTGGTGGCACTTCAGCGAGGTATGGGTATCGCTTCAGAAGGATGTCGCGGACTGGGACAGTGAAATCGATGAATGCTTCGTCAATGGATGCTTTCTCTGCACACCAAGCCATTGAAAAATCCATTACCATGATAGGCACTAACGGCTTACCAACTTCCGCCGTCGGTAGGCCATCCTTGAACATTGTGATGATCTTCATGCTCTCTCTCCGGTAGTGATCAAGCGACACTTTGTGCGTTTCTGTATCTGGGTTGTCCCAATATTTCGGCTCTGCATCACCCTCTTTGTATGTAGCAACATGTACGGCGACCAGGTCAGGGCACCGCTTCCTTGCATCCTTAATCTTATCCATCCTGGAAATTCCGAACTCTCGCGCGGGGTAGTTGACAGCAATGAGGGCATCCCATTGTTGGACGACAAGAGGGATCGAGGGATCGAGCTTGAGACGGACCTGCTCGCAGGCTGCATAAAAGGCGTCTGAGTCACAGAGAGCGACAACGCGAAGGGGGTTTCTAACACCGAGGTTTTGCTGAAGGAGATGTTTGTATGTTATATTCGGGAACAAGTCGTCGTAGTCGGGGTCAACGGCACGTCCCTTTCCCTTGCGATCCACGACCGTGGCCGCCATATGAACGTTTGAGTCTGACTCGTCACATACCAGTCACTTCAAATGTGACAAACGCGACTGTCACGTGAGCAAGTGATCAAGGCGCTGTGATTGGCTGATGCTATTCTTAATGCGTTGCGAGGGTCTTCGCTCCTGATGTCATAATTGTATGCTCTTGCATCGAATTCTCACTAACATCCCGCGCAGCACTTCCTCTCTCTTCCTCTCACCAACGAATTATCGCAGAATGGCTACTAAAACACTCGCAGTTCTCAACGTAGACGAGCTCAAAGATGGGCAAATGTCAGTTGCATCCTTTTGGTCTCATTAGCATGCGTTCATTTGGTTGATGTATGCAGGAAAGAAGTCGATTTTGGCGATGGAAAGGTGCTACTCTCCAGGCTGGGTGAGAACATACACGCAACCAGCGCATTCTGCACCCACTATGGCGCACCGCTTGCCAAGGGAGTCCTAGCGTCGGATGGTAGAGTAGTATGGTGCGTTTCGCACGCCCAAGAACCCATAGTGAACCTTACCGTAATGATTTTAGTCCGTGGCATGGAGGTGGGATTTAGTATCTTGTAAATATTCCTCTTCGATTATTTCCCCGGATAGCTTGCTTCAACGTATGCACTGGCGACATCGGTTAGTGTAGCGCCTTCTTCTGGTATCCATTATATTTACACTGCTTCCCAGAGGACGCACCGGCTCTCGACGCCATTCATTCTTTCAAAACCCATGTTGAAGACGGCCGCATTCATGTCACCGCTGATCCCACTCGCACGCGCAAAGAAAATAAAGCCCGCCCTCCTACTTTGCAAGCGGACGGCGCCGAGGCACCAGGCAAAGGCATTGTGATTGTAGGCGGCGGTAGTGGAGCTATCCACACCGTTGAAAGTCTCAGAGAGGTTGGTGTTCTCCCGATATACAGAAAATCCCGTATGCCGAGATTTATTTTTGCAGAATGGCTACAAAGGGTCCATCACGATACTCTCAGCGGAACGATATGCCCCCATTGACAGGTAATGAAATTCCACAATAAGAGTTATTTCACCATTTTACTATTTTATACAGGACAAAGCTCAGTAAAGCTCTCATAACTGACGCGTCCAAACTTGAGTGGCGCACTCCTTCCGACCTTAAAATTAAATATGGCACAAACCTGCGAACCGGGGTGGTACGATCACCGTGGTATTTGAGACCGAATTATTTTGAGATAATCTATTCCAGAATGTAACCAAGGTCGACCCCTCGCAGAAGTCTGTGACGATGGACTCCAAAGAAATGATTTTTTACGACAAGCTCGTCTTGGCGCCAGGTGGAACACCTCGTCGCCTACCCATCCCAGGAGTGGACCTCAAGAACGTCTTTGTCCTTCGGAACGTCGATCATGCTAAATTAATTGACGAAGGTGAGCAACCTTCGTCTTAATCTGATTGTGATGGAGGGTTCATAAACTTGAATGAATTCATCTCATTATCGCTCTTAATCTACAGCGGCGAAGGAGGGTAAGAAGGTGGTCGTCATCGGTTCCTCGTTCATCTCTATGGAACTTGTCGCCGCCCTCTCCAAGCGCAAACTCGCTTCCATAAATGTCATCGGCATGGAATCCGTCCCCTTCGAACTGGTACTCGGCAAAGAAATCGGGGGCGGCCTTATGAAGTACCACGAGTCGCAAGGAGTAGTATTTCATATGCAGTCGTCCGTCGCGAAAATAATTCCCTCCATGTCGGACCCAGAGGCAGCTGGTTCGGTGGAAATTGGGAACGGCGGCCCGACTTTGGATGCGGATTTCGTGATTATGGGTGTTGGCGTCGCACCCGCGACCGGATTCCTGCGGGATAGCGGATTCACGCTGGAGAAGGATGGTGGTGTGAAAGTTGACGAGTTCTTGAGGGTATCAGAACTGCAGGACGTATATGCCATTGGTAAGTTCGCCATTCTCTACCGACAGATTGCTCCCTCAAGCCACTAATCCGCAGGCGACATCGCTCATTATCCGCAACCGCAGTCTGGGGGGCACAGACGTATCGAGCACTGGAATGTGAGTTGTTGGCTAACTAGTTTTGAAAGGCATTCAGAGGACGGTTGCTGCTTAGGTTGCCGGAAATCATGGCCGCGCAGTTGGTCGCAACATTGCAGGAACACCCATGCCATTCGAGAAGGTACCGGTATTTTGGAGCGCGCGTAAGTTCTCATATTCCGCATCAGTTGATATTATATTTCCATCTTGATTGTTCCATCCTCAGAGGGACAGCAGCTTCGATATGCCGGGTTAGGATACAAGTATGACGAAGTGCACATCGAAGGGAATCCTGCAGAACTGAAGGTTAATCCAATATTTTCTTGCAAAGCTAGAAGCCGTCTGATTACATCTGACATTTTCTTCTCAACTTCCTGATCTTGGGAGAACAGTTTGTAGCGTATTACATTGAAGGGGGGAAGGTTGTCGCGATCGCCAGCATGCAGTCGGATCCGATTGCGATCAAAGTTTCAGAGCTCTTGCGGTTGGGCATGATGCCTTCCGCTGAGGACATCAAGGGTGGCAAGGTGAGCCTATCCACTATGGTACTCGAGTATCTTTTGTTTAATTAATCCTTAACTCCACCAGGTCAATGCTATGAACGTCGACATGTCAAGCATTCAGTCAAAGGCACAGGTTTCAGGAGTAAAGGAATGAAAATATTATCACCGGGGGTCGCAGATTTAGTGAGCAACGTGGAACACACACCTGAAGGACATGCATCAGTGCTGTGAAGGACCATAGCAGTGTGGAAAAGAAAGAGATCTAAAAATTATGTTCCACATACCGCGAAAAGAATTTCTAGTAGAGAATGGCAATATGCTGGTGGCATACGTACACCACAACTGAGAGTTTCTTCCGCTCAACATCTTGATGCCGCCAGCGGGCCACGAGACGGGTGATCGGCATCACGTGACACAGACGCGTGACGTCACGCACCATATAGGAAGTCCCCGGTGTCGCGCATCCCGGAGGTCTTGCAAACTGTCCCCACGGATGCGCTGCTCCTTATCGATCTTGAAACCGTTTATCCCCGCCTCGTCCCACTGCCACGCTGGGGCAGTCTTTGTTGTAGTAGGTTCTAGCACGACCTCCGCCGACGTCGGTCAGGCGTGACATGGAACCACAACTCGAGGAAACCAATGCGCTGAACACCGCTAACCCTCTTCGAGCTGACGTGTACCTCGTGCTATTGTTTGGAGAACCTTTCCCCCGCCAATTTTCGCGACTGATAACGATCGCGGTGCCTTCGCTTGATTTTGGGGTTCGTCCAAGAATTGCTTCAAGTTGTGTCTGACATCCCGGATCTTTGTTCCAGTCACGGTAAAGAAGCCTATGTCCCAATATTCAAGGCACCGTCGGACCCGCGCGACCGGCGTCCGACCTCTTTTTTTCCACAGGCATCCATGCTGTCAAAGGCGCGGCGTTCTCAATAGAATTCAAGTATGCTTACTTACTCCGGTCTTTCCATTTGCTCTCATCGCATCTCAAGTAATTCTAAAAGCGGAATCAGATATTTAGGTTGGGTGCTCACGTCCACCGTGGAACAGTGGCACTCAATTCTAGTCTGCCAAGGAGGGTGGACTGTGGAGAGTGCACGGCAACCGCGGTACTTGTTGCCATACGCTTCCACTGCTTTGCCACTTCGTGACAATTATTGCATATTCTCTGCATAATCCCGAGAAGCGTAGTAGCATCTGTGCGGTGAGGCAGCAATCGATGTGCCACTTGACTGGGAGTAAAGTGAACTGTACATCCGACCTGTTCATAAAGGACAATGGAATTATTTGGTTCATTTAGGATGACGTTACAAACATAATGAAGCTACGATCGATGTGCAATACGATAGCATGACAGACTACAGATACATAACTGATTGCTAGGATATTATTGATTATGGACAGATATATTGAAGCCTGACTAAGTAAAAATAAGCCAAATGAATATCGAATAATAATGAAAAACAGGAGTACGCAACAGCGTTCAACTTCAAGTTTAAGAGATGGGACAATTAGGATCAGAAGAAGGTTAGCGTAACGTCCGTGTCATATATGGTCTTCGATATTACCGCGGCACCTTCAATGCGTATAACCGACCGGCCTCTTGTCCCTTACGGTCCAGAGGTATGGTGTGAGGGGGTGGCTGGCTGAAAACTAGAGGAATGATGAGATGTCGGTTGGGGCCCTTCATCAAATTGCGGCTCGTCAGACCTGGGTTGTGAATGCGCGGGCCAGGCGCTAGGCGATACGTTAGGCGCGAAGTTCCCCGTGAAGGCCCCGTAATCATACGGCCAACGCCTTGATGTCGACGCCGAATTTTCGATTCTAAACGTGGCAGGTTAAATTCCGTCTCATTTCTCGAGATTGCTGACTTACATCGGATTTTGTATCGTGTTTGTCGAGCTACGGCTTGGCTGCCGATCCTCGAACGAATAGCCAAAATTGGTGGTTACAGTGGTCACAGTAGACGTTGTGGAAATATCCGCGGAGTGAGTGCTTGGGGGGAATGACTCAGGCAAACGCAGGCTGTCCGACGTCGAGGTCAAATGAACATCCCTTTGAGGGTCCTATCCACAGGTCAGCGACATGTTAATGAGGCATATGAAATGAACTGACATCGACATGGTTCAGAACAGCCGTGGGCGTGGGCGAAGGGTTGATCATGCGGTTGTCCTGGGGCCGCCGTCGATTAGCTCGAGTTCGACGTTCGGGCTGGGGTTCTGGTGTGGGACACTTTTCCAGTCCTGCTTTCCTGCAATTTCCACAAAGACGGCGGTTGTTCGGGGCGCGCGTCTCACACTTGCAATAATATCAGAATGAGAAGAGTGAAATAAATTGTGAAACGTACCCGTATATGTGAGCGTTTACATCTGCGACATGGCCGATTGTTTTTTTCTTTCTTCGTACGCCGCTTAGACAAGGGAAATGCGGGTGTCTGGCGGACAGCCGAGGGATCCAAGATATTCAGCGGTAATTCGGTGCTTCCATTCTCACGAACTGGTGAAGGTTGCAAATTTAATTGATCTGGACGCCTGTATGGTTGGCCATCTCCTAGCGGAGCAGTAGCCTGCGTCGCAGCGGGAATTGCGTATGAGAAATGTCCTATAGGAGGAAATGATGTGGAAATTGACGGGGCAGTGCGAGCATTGTAAATCTGTCCGTGGTGGTCTAATTGGCGTGGTATATTTTCAGGGAGTGCGCTGAAGGAATTACGAAAGAACGCCGGGGAACTTTGGGTCGTGAGTGAGGCGCGAGGGAAAGCGGAGGTGGATGTGAAAGGAGAAGTGCTGGGCCTAAGCCGTGTGGTCAACATACTGTATGGGTATGGCGGCGGGGATGATGGAGCAGGTGGCGAGGCACTAGCAGGGAACGAACCACCGTTGTGGACGTTGGGGGAAGTGACACCTGAATGCTGCGAGTCATGACTTTGACCGTATTCTCCGGCGGTAGGATTGTGTGCGGTATGCATACTCCCAATCGTTCGAGTGGCCCTATGTTGGGGTGCCAAAGATGTTGCGAAATTCCTTGTGGGGAATGGGAATTTTGCAGTGACGTTAGTGTGAAGACCAAATTTTCTATGAATGAATGACGGTTGTCTCTGTAGCAGTGGAATGGGCAACTGTCGCCACCTCGGTGCCGTCTTCTTTATACAGGATTAACATACCCCGCTCCCTGCAGGGATGGAATGGCAGATCCTGTTCGATTCCCCCACCTTGACGCCTACGCTGTGCAGATTAGATGAGTTCGATTAGTGTTGCACAGGGAAGCCGAAGCTGTGCCTCGCAGCACGGTTGTGCAACCATTTCCTGAACAGTCCATCGGTTCGGAGATTGTGAATAAACCGCATACGTTCACGAGACCTCATCCTCACGATCACTGTGGATAGACACGGGAATCCCACAGTGAAACAAGCAGGGGGACTTACAGCAGGTTATAGTAATAAGCGAGGCTATGGAGAGTGAACATAACGGGACGATAACACAGGTCATGCGGAATTTCAGGAGATCGCATGTGGGTATCGAGGAGCGCGGCGGTTGGGACTGGCTCTTCGTGCGGTGCCGGTGGGTAGCTTGCAAAGGCTGATCGACTCGTAGGAATTGAAATCAACTGTCGAACCTCCTCCTGTAATTTCATTTGCTAACATCCCGATAACCCGCCTACCTTAATGAAAAGGAGATCATCGTAACCAGATTGGTTTTCAACGGTTATTTTCGCCGTTTCACACACATAGACACCAGATCCTGTGTTCCCCCGGCAAACCACAGCAGGCCGCTGACTGCATTATGTCATGACCTTGCAAAAACGCGACTTCCTCGTTCTACAGGCACTGAGTTACAGCGAGGCATAGAGAAACTGAAACACACCACCACAGTTTTCTTATAGTTGTTGAATAAGGCTCAGTCCGAAGCGATTCGCCGTGCTTTACTCTCGAAACGAGGCATCTCTGATGAGTGATTCAGAGCTGGCAGGGTAAAATCGTGACGACGTACGACGCGTTACATGATTTTGCCGGTAAGCGCTGCGGAGGTGGCGGAGGGCGGGATGCCAGTGAAGTGGCTCATGAACGTAGCCAGACCTAGCACGGTGATAGCTATCTATATGGGAGATCCCAAGCCCATGACACATGCTTCTGAAGACCTTACGAGAAGGAAAGATTCCCTTCTAACCAATGCGGGGGAGCTATTGCATTCATGCCTCCCACGCCATTGAGGGTGTCTTCCCTTTCTTTCGAATGCGACCGTGAAAGTTAGCAGCGTATTTGAGATAGTCGCTCGTGATAGTTATCAAACTAACTCTTTCAAGTTCAGAATGAGGTGAAACGAAGACTGGGTTCCTTTCTTTGCGAGCAGGAGCCTGAGATAATGGATGAAAGGAGTCGACAAAGGATGCCCCGCTACGCCGTTCAGCTTCCGAATTCAATGGCGAATTATGGGGCGGAAAAGCTCTCGGACGTGTGCATCCGAAAGAAAATGTTCCTAGTTGAAACTGGACTTCATGGCTAGAACATGCCAGACGAATTGATTTGACTGGCCAACTGGCCGTGCACGCGTGGAGGTACCGCAGGTTATTCCAGCGTTGTCCAACTCGCAGTTATCGTCTAATCATATTAGGAGCATGAGAATTCCTAACGGCGGTACTCACAACACTAGACAACTTGAAGGCATGGCACGAACGTCGAGAAGAACTCGCTTCGTTCAGTGGTACTACAGAAGGCTGGGCAGACCCCACACATCTTTCGTGATGCCGAATGACAGGAATGACCTTGGGAATGACGGCACCCAGCATGATCACCTGCCCTCTCGTATATGATGAGTTGAATAGCCCTTGTACGGTAGCGGATTTGGATTTCTGTAGGCCTCATTCGGTCCCCATAGCACAACACGATCGCGTACGATGAATCAAAATAGGCTGTTGTTGGCGAGAGTTCGCGGCGTTGTGTTGGTCGAGTCTCGTATTTGCGCTCTGTCCGGTTACCAGATAAATCGGCTCCATCATCGTCAGGGTAATACGAACCCAGAGTCGTTGGGCGTAGAGTATTGCCAGCTGCGGTTGACAGTTGTGACAGCATATTACATGCCACTCGGTCAAAGCCGCCCCTTGTTATTAATATTCCAAATGCGCTCCTTGCCTACGGTCTTTTCGTCTGTTAGGAACATTTTGATGCACGAGCATACACAAAATAACTTTAGAGAGTATTGGGCTTGTAATTATAGCGGAAGAGTGCAGAGGGTATGGTATCTATACATGAAAATTCCCAAGGCAGTACGTGAAAACAGACGCGTGTGGTGATTGAAGAATGCTCGGCGGGTATCTGGGAGTGCAATATCATTGACGCCAGCGTTGGCGTTACTGGCATGCTGCATTATCAATAGAATAGGAAGAGTGAGGCGACGCGTGAGATTGTGATGAGCAAGGAGGAGAAGCTTGAAGGATGGTTCAATAGTGTTCAATGGATTGGAGGCTGAATCGTTGCTCGTGCTGCACGATTATCAGGTTGCCCACTATGGGGTGGCTGCGCACTTGTGGAGGCACGGGTCTGTGGATCATCATTTTCAGCGAAATTCTCTGACACTGTGCGCGCCGGATATCGGGACACTGGCAGATCCGTGAAATACGAACTGTGTCTGGTAAAAAATATTGGATCCTATGTACGTTCGAAATGCTCGGATGGCTCACCCTTCCCGCCTTCCATGAAGACCGACGGTATCCTCATTCGTGGTTTGCTCAATGGCGGACACGTTGGGTTGAACTGCGGGGATCACCTGGGTCGACGTGGTGGGACCTTCGAAAAGTGCTTCCTCTCTAGTGTCTGTAGTTTGGTCGAGGTAAAGCCGCCGATTGGGTGATCGGATGTTTCGCTTTCTCTTCGTCACTGAACGGACGCATCCCGCAAGCCCGTCCTTTTTACACTTTTTACATCGCCTTTTGCTGTTCGGTGGGCTGGTGTCGCACTGTAAATGATATTAGAACTCCCGTTAGAATTCTCAGAGCAGGTGAGATACCTTGGAGTGAGCCTGGGAGCAGTTGTCGCAAGGATCCCAATTCAACGCCGATGCCTGACGTTTTACTCGTGGGCTTACAATATTCGCATCCGGGCAATCTGGAATACGCGGTGTTTCGGTAACCTGGCGGGAAGTATGGGGGAAATATGGCCTATGTTCTGGTCTGCTTCTTCGAGACCGTCGTAAGCCTGAAGTATGGTCACTGCCAGACGCTCGGGCATTGGAAGGTGTGTCCGCGGAACCCGACCGGCTTAAAAATTCAACGAAATTGCCACCTTCATCTCGGGATTGAGACGCCGAGGGATGGCTACTCGCGGTTGAAAAGTGGGCATATTGTCGAAGTTGGAAATTTTGGGCGAGAGGAGAAACATTGCCTGGGAAGGTTTCCTGGACGGAGGATAGAGGTGGATGGGCCTCGATTCTTGTCTGTGGGACTGGGGAGGGCGATAAACGCTGGTGAGGCGATAATGGAATCTCTGGATAGCGGACATCTCTACGTGCAAAGGTATGGTTCGAATTGCCAGCTAAATTCCCCGCTAAAGGGGAGAAAGTGGATGACTGAGGAGGAGGGCCTGGTGAGTTGCGGTGGCGTCGATAGCCTGAAGTGAAGGGAACAGCAGGTAAATCCTCCGAGATATGTCCGTCCATAATTAGTTGACGAGGTGCAGCTGGGAAGACCCGAAAATCACCACTTTCGAGGCGGCGCGGTGAAGGGGTGGTTATGCTGTCTGTGGTGGAAGAGCGGGGGGAAAGTAGGTTAAGCACAGCCGGGTAGTCGCATGAGGAATAATAGACCGCGACTTCGTTATGAACGCCGGAAGGTAGCGCAAAGCCAGGTATGTTCTCTACCATGGCGCGCGCGTGTCGTTGGTGGCCTGACAATGGAAAGGGGGTGAGCGTTACCACATTGGACGTGTCCCCAGGTTGCAACGGTGACGGTGACCCATCCGCAGTCCTGGTAATAGGAGACTGGCTGAAATGCAGAGAAGACGAAGGGGGAACGACTGGGGAACCTTCCATAGAACATGAGGCTGTACTGTCATAAGGGAACGGCGAATGGGAAAGAGTGTTGTAGCTATCCAACATTGAAAGGCTCGCATGTAGGTGCATGGGCGATGCGAGAGTGGGTGGAAATGTACTGACATATGATGAGCCGTGGAAGTGAGGGGACTGTGGGGACATAGTTTCGCCCTCGATCCCCGGGCCATCCCTAGGAAGGTGCATAAGTTGCCTACGAGGGAGTATCGGAGAGTCGTCGACGAAAAAATTGGCTCCGCCAGAGTGCGGAAGCGACGAAGGGAGCGTGGGGGGATGTGTATTTACGCCAAACCCATAGTGCATGGTGGTCTGATGAGGTGGGGCAGGGGTGCTCAGCTGGTCATTCGTCGCGGGTCGGTGGGGGGAAGCAGGAGATAGGCCACCTGTTGTTCTTGTCATTAGATTATGCGTGGTTTGCCGCTGTGGGGAACCTTGAAGGTTCGAAGTGGTGTTCGTCGAGGGTGACGAAGAGGGAGAGGTAAACTGCACGAAATCCGACGGGTTGTAGTAACGAGGAGATGAGCGCTCCATTATTCAACAAGGCTGGCTTGTTGGTGGTGCAAATACCGAAAGGATCGCCACATGCTTATATGGGAAAATATGGGATTGGGGCTGTATGGTGACGGACGACACAGCGTAACGCACCAAATTGGGAGCGTCGCGGAGTAGTCGAATACAGATAGTGGGGTGTGTGCAGGGCAATGCAAGCTGATGCAGTTAGTAAGCTTAGACTCGTTGACCTGTTTCCTTCGCATAGATAAACCGCGACGATGTAGTCCGTCGCGATCGGTAACGGCGGCCAATACGCCGCGAAAGGACGATATGTGTTTTTACGTCAGCCACTAGGTATTAGTCGATCCGGCGCATGGTCCTTGATGCGGTGCCGTGTCCCATGAACATTGTTTGAGGCTCAATAATGAACTTGCCCAATAACAACGATCCATTAAGCATGCCTGTGGATAAGAGGCTGCGGTCTTATGAAAGAATGAACGCCAACACCACGAAACCACGAACCTGAAACTGGAATCTGCCATCGTCCAAAACGTACAGCCATGGAGGCGACCTGCAGAAGCACGTTCTGCTCAGCCTCGACGACTATGTGTTGGGCCTGGAGCGAGTATGTTGAGATTTGCTGCGGAAGTTGAAAGTTGAAGATTGTTACAGCGGTACAAAAGGTGGACATATTACAGTCGGTAGCGCATCGTGAAATGCGATGTCGGAAGGGGGCAGAATCCCATGAGTGGGACAAGTCCCGACCGGTCGTCGCTCATCCGTAATAAACGAGAAAATAATCCTTGATCTGAACTTTGGAACGCATTGGTCTGAGTTGATTGGGACAAATTAGCATTCCACCTACGGACGCGGCCTTATACAAGCTCCTGAAGAACGTAAATGCAATATATTCTTTCGACATTGCCACGCCACCGAAAACCTGCGACCGATCATAAATCGACGAAGACCAGAAGCATTTGCTCGATCTCACGGATGGACTTCTCCGTGCTTGGGATTGCCTACATAGATTGCAACGCCAAGACTTGAGTCGAAAGCAACCTTGGATTCATGGAGGCCGATTGGTGCTAATTTGGAGATTTAAGGTAGTCAAAGCAGGAGCGTTGGATCGAGGCAAGTCCCCGGAATGTAGATGGAGAGTTGGTGCGTTGGGGTACGCAGGGCCGGTAACATAGTAAGCGGACTGAATTTGACGCAACGTCGCTTGGATGACGGCTTCTTAGATGAGTTAGACTAGCAAACAGATGGTCAGGGGACAGTCCGATGTCGTGGTTCACGGAACTGCAATACCTTCGTATACCACCAATACTCGCAAGCATCGGTGAGGTGTGAGAGCTGAATCCAGAGTGGTTGCGAAAAGTCCGTGAATGCCGTCTAAACAGCAAGGGCTCTTGACAAGTTGAAAGTCCCTCTGCCTGGTGGCACATATTGGCCCCTATACGGCGCTCGGAATGTCTGCGAATGAATTCAGTTACTGTATGATGCTACGTGTTACATTATCTTGACAAGATCGGTCGTACCTTATGTGAACAACGTCAGACACGACGGTCATCTCGCCAGATCACCGGTCCCAGTTATCGTTCCTGTTCGCTTAGAGGTGTGAAGTCTTCCCCCCGTCATGCTCGTTGGCCACCTTTATACAATCTGACTTTAGTTCGGCGATTTGGAAGTTTGTGGGTGCTAAGTGTTTGCCAGATGTGGACAAGGTGGCGCGCACCGCGCCACAACCATTGTGGCTGTGATTAGGTGAATCCGGAAACTGCACAGATGCGGTTTTCCAAGATACCCCGTCGATGCCTTGCGACTGCCGCCAACCAAAGGCGCGTACCACAGACCATCATCGAGAAGATTGTGCAGAAATATGCTGTTGATCTTTCGCCTGGCAAGACGATTCGAGCTGGTGACTATGTCATGATTCAACCAGAACATGTTATGACCCATGATAACACCGGGCCCGTTATTTCAAAGTGCGTGCTTCCTCGAGGCTGCATTCGTGTAGTCTCATCCAGCAAAGGTTCAAGTCCATTGGCGCAACTCGCGTCCACAATCCAAGCCAACCAGTGTTCACCCTAGACCATGATGTACAAAACAAGTCGCCAAAGAATTTAGCCAAGTACGCCGCGATCGAGGCTTTTGCGCGGACACATGGGATCGATTTTTTCCCGGCAGGACGTGGAATAGGTCACCAGGTGTTGGTGGAAGAAGGTTACGCGTTTCCTGGAACGCTCACAGTTGCGTCTGACTCGCACAGCAATATGTATGGCGGTGTTTCCTGTCTTGGGACACCAATCGTTCGCACGGACGCGGCGGCCCTCTGGGCGACCGGAAAGACGTGGTGGCAGGTGCCTCGCATCGTGAAAGTCGAGTTTCGTGGCAGGCTTGCGCCAGGTGTCACTGGAAAAGATGTCATCGTGGCCTTGTGTGGGTCTTTCAATAAGGACGAAGTTTTGAACGCGGCCATCGAATTTACTGGTGATGGAATACAATGTCTTTCTGTGGACGACCGCCTCACAATCTCAAACATGACCACTGAATGGGGCGCACTAGCTGGTGTATTCCCGGTCGATCCTATTCTGATGGAATGGTACGAAGAAACAATCAAGAAACTGTCTCGGCGCACATACTCGTCGTTATCATCACCTTCCATTCCGGCGCCTCCACCTCACCCCCGAATCAATGCTGCTAGACTTGACAAACTCCGTGTAACCTTACCTAACCTCGTCTCCGATCCCGACGCGGTATACGCATCGCATCTAACATTAGACCTCTCAACCCTTGTTCCACACGTTTCCGGACCAAACAGCGTCAAGATCTCCACACCTCTACCCGCGTTGGCAGAGAAACGCATTCCAATCCAAAAGGCATATCTCGTCTCCTGCACGAACGCGCGGTTTTCAGACATAGCGGCTGCAGCTTCCGTCCTGCGTTCTCATCGTGTGGCTCCTGATGTAGATTTTTACGTTGCGGCTGCATCATCGGCTGTTCAGGCCGAATGCGAAGCATCCGGAGACTGGGGAGCATTAGTCGAAGCTGGCGCGAAGGTTCTGCCAGCAGGATGCGGTCCTTGTATTGGCTTAGGCACCGGTCTCCTCGAGGAAGGCGAGACGGGTATTAGCGCGACAAACAGAAACTACAAAGGCCGGATGGGTCATCCCAAAGCACAAGCTTACCTTGCCAGCCCGGCCGTTGTCGCCGCCAGTGCTGCGAAAGGCTATATTTGCGGTCCCGACGAACTGGATGCCGCACTTCTCCCTCCTTCCGCAGCACCTGCTTTCTCAATCTATGAACAACCGAAGTCAACTACGCTTGTAGCGGAAGATGAGGCGGAGTTATTGGAGGGGTTCCCCGCCGCCTTCGAAGGGCCTTTGATTTTTGCACCGCAAGACAATCTGAACACTGATGGAATATACCCCGGGAAATATACGTACCAGGATGACATAAGTCGCGAGCGCCAAGCGGAGATAGTCATGGAAAACTACGATCCGTCTTTTGCTTCCATTGTTCACAAGCTTTTAAACAATTCTACTTCTTCTGTTGAGGCAGAGCAAGGATCCGCGACAAAGTTCGGTCCGATTTTAATATCAGGATACAATTTTGGCACTGGTTCATCGCGCGAACAAGCGGCGACTGCGCTTCTATCCTCTGGAATACCACTAGTCCTAGCAGGCTCGTTCGGCGATATCTTCAAGCGGAACGCGATCAACAACGCGCTCGTGTGTGCAGAATGCCCTGAGTTACTCGCGGACCTTACATCGCAGTTTGCGAAAGGCGGCGCGCGTGGGAGTGGTGGTCCAAGCGGCGAGATGACGGTAGATATGGGGTGGTGGATTCGAGTGGGTGTTGATGGGCGGGTGTCCGTTAAGACACCGGATGGGGAGAAGGGGTACAAAATTGCGCCTGTGGGAACGAGTGTACAGGAGCTATGGACCTGTGGCGGCCTCGAAGGCTTTGTTCTGAAGAATATTAAGGGCCAATCTGCCACAAAGGCGTAGATCCTGCCTTTTCCAAAAGTATCATGTATCTAACTTTGGATAATAGGTTTCTTGCAGTGCCGGACTCTGGAAGGCTAGGACATCGGAATTTCCAAGACTAAGTCTTTGGCGCAAATGAACGACATGCTTATAAGCATTCATAGACGTACAGGATGACATAGTACATATGCGTGTATGGGAAAGACAATAAAGCTAAATTGCGTCGGAACAGTGAATATAGATGTCCCCCCATTTGAGTCCAAAAGGAATTCGGCGACAAGGCCTGGCCTGGTATGTTCTCAGAGAACTCTTGTTCCTAAAAATCGGTGCTCCACCCACTTCTACCATTGACAAGTTGCGCAGCAGCATTTGACACAGAGTCTGTGCGGAACTTCTCTGTCAGAACGGCTAGCTTCGAGCGATACTCATCGAAATCGATGTATGCTCCGCACATGCGGCGTTTCCCGTCAAATGCCGATCGTCCATGAAGAACTCGATGATTGTCGATGGCTGTCAGACAATGTAGTTAGATCATGGAAAATAGCCGTGTGATGGCTGTACGACGTACCAACTACGGTTCCTGGAGTGAGCTGCACCCAATATTCTGAGTCTGGACTGGTAAGGAATTTATTCCATACTCTTAACGCATCATACCTAAATTCTGCTTTAGCAGCGCGTTTGAGAGAATTATGCAAACCGTACCACTTCTCCATGTCTCCAGCGACCATGCTATTCAAGACACTCCGATCGTCGTTGTTGTATCTCACGAGCAGTAGCTCTGCCGTGACAGGATCGAGATTTAATATTGGATATCCTGCCAGCGGGGTTGGTCGGTACAATGAGGCGGGTTCACCGGCCGCGTGAGTTGGAACGCGGGTGGTGGAGAGAAGTTCGTAGACTTCAGGGTGCAATTCTTTCAGAATGGACGCGACGTAGAAGCCGTCTACGAGGAGCGATGCACCTCCTGTGCCGTCAGTGTGTGATTGAAGATGGAAAATCTGAAGACCGCAAGGGTCCGTCTATTATTTCATGAACAGGGTAGCAAACTTTAGAAAACAGTTGTTGTCGAAACAGATATTACGTACGAAATATGTCGTGTCAGTGTGTGCCGCAAGTGCCATGGTGGTGTACGCCGTGTCCCCTTTGGCGAGGTCTGATGTGAAGTCCCAGAAAGAACCATCTGAGGTATCCGTAAACAGCCTGAATTCGTTGAAATCAATTGGAGACGAACATTGCGTTTCTCGTATTCTGCCAATCTTCCTAGAAAGCTCTTCGGTGGCCTCAGAATTCGGTGGAACATCCGAGACAAAGCAGAAACCAAAGGTATCCTGAAAAACATGGCATCAAAATACAGAAAAATCGATCAAATCGATCATACAATTTTTTGAAGCCATTTTAATAGCCCTCTTTCATCGCTCATCACGTATTCATAAGCAACTGTTGGAGGATCTTGGGCAATTTTCGAACCCCAAAGGACTTTCCTTTTCATGACATTAATTGCCAGCTGCAATTCATCTGTCGTGTGCGATCCGAGACTTACTCGTGTTTGGGACCGTCCATGGGAATTACAGGTTCGTAAGAGTTTCGTCTCAACCAATGCCACGGATAGACCGATACGTGAGGTGGTGACGATGGCCCTGTATGAATGCATTTGTTGAGTCGGGATAACGGTTGGAGGTTCTTTAGACGTACAGACAACCTTTAGGCCATCTGGAGTTGATTCGACGTGAGATGGCTTGATATCTGAAGGGATCTGTGAAAATGCATGTAAGTTGATCATGTTTCGCAGTTGTCGATGTGTGATACAACATCAACGATAGTGACCTCCACCCATCGATGACATTTTTTGAAAGGGGGGACAGCTGTACACACCTCAAAAGTGTTCACCAAGCGTTGCATCGTTACCTGGTGGAAGCATTGCGGACACCGACAGTGATCTCGTAGCCAAATGTGATGACTTTCATTGATAACGTGTTAACTGTGTGTTGTCTCTCGAACAGACCCACTCACAATCGCGACCACGTCGAAGAATCCCATCCCACTGAAACTTTTCGATCGTCAAGCTGGCTTGCAGGAGGGCTCTCGAGCGGCTGAGGTACGGGAGGCTTTGGCACGTCAGCTGAGGTAGGACGAGGTTGCCCATCATTTAGTGCCGCTGCTGCCGACGCCGCCCTTGAGAATGAGAGAGAATATCTGCGCTCTTGTCCTGCCCAAGGGTCGAAAAGCTAACAAAGGCATCAAGTTCGGTTTCAGATGCACGAGTTATCGCAGGGTTTGCAAGGTTGTCGAGACTGACCTCCGACTTGTCATTTTTTAGCAGCCTGGTTCCAAGAAGCACAGATCTGGGACAACGTCTGATCGCAGAAGCCAAGCTAACGCCGTGCAGAACCCTTCTGATCATCCGAAGAGCTCAAGGCCAATGGCCACCGGTGGCAAGCGCACAACCAAATCGGGCAAGATTTTCAAAGTTAAGGGTGACGTCATCTATTCCTAAACTTCCCAATAAATTGCAACAAAACGTGCTTTTGCCTTGGTTCTAAGACTAAGGTAGGTATGTGCGACGTCCTTAAATGTACCGTTCATGCCTCGGGCTTGTAATCAGGACGCAACGACCGAACAGTTTTGCCTGTGTGTGCCACAGTTAAGCAAACGCAGTGACAATATGATTGTGAAGTCACTCACCAGCCCTCCAGATCTCTTGGTCGTCAATCTCCTTGAGTTCCTTCGCCAAATCCTCGCGATATGTCTTTCGTCCGTTGAATTCCAGCGATTTGCGGGTCTCCGTGCCATTCTTTACAGACTCATACAGTTTTTCGAAGACCGGCAGATTGGCTTTCTCGAAGATGGGTGCCCAATCCAGCGCACCGCGACGCGCAGTCGTGGAGCAGGCGTTGTACATGTAATCCATGCTATGGCTATGTGTAAACGAATGAACAGAATAAAGAAAAGCTAGCTAACCCTTTTTGCCCAATGAGAGGGAAGAGGGACTGAGTCGCCTCTTCAACAGTTTCATTGAATGCCTCTGAAGGCGAATGGCCATTGGCACGAAGAACCTTGTACTGAGCAAGGAACATTCCCTCTAACAAAATTAGGATGCTTAGCCAGCATTCAAATCACAACGTGCACGTAAACTCACGGATACCACCCATCAACTACAAGAGAGAAGCATGTGAGTGAAAATTACTCCTTCACCCTTTCAGAATTCAAAGAACTTACCACGCCACGTTCACCGTACAAGTCAGAGTACACCTCCTTCTCGAACGTTGTCTCGTACAGGTAACCAGACCCGACACCCACACCGAGAGCTACGGCCTTCTCCTTTGCCTTACCGGTGACATCTTGCCACACAGCAATCGAGGAGTTAATACCCCTGCCCTCCTTGAACAGCGTACGGACGGTACGACCTGAGCCTTTAGGCGCGACGAGAATGACATCGACGTCCTTTGGAGGGATGACCTTTGTGTCCTCCTTGAACACGACAGAGAAGCCGTGTGAAAAGTAGAGCGTTTTGCCCTTGGTGATTAGTGGCGCGAGTTGAGGCCAGGTTTGTGATTGCGCAGCGTCTGAAAGAAGGTTCATGATGATCGTGCCCTTCTTGATGGCTTCTTCGATAGGGAAGAGCGTCTCTCCTGGCACCTGCAACCGGAGAGTCGCAAAATTAGAGTTGCTCGATTTTAGTAGACGAGAAAAAAGTGCATACCCATCCATCTTCCATGGCTTGTTTCCAGCTCTCGCCATCTTTCCGTACACCGACAATTACGTTTAAGCCATTGTCGCGAGCATTGAGGCCTTGTCCGTGGCCTTGCGAACCGTACCCAATGAGTGCGAGCGTGTCATTCTTGAAGTACTCTTGAAGCTTTGCAACAGGCCAGTCACTGCGTTCATAAACGTCTTCCTTCGTCCCAGCGAAGTCAAGAGTTTTCACTCCGCGAACGCCCTGCACAACGAAATAAATGATGTTCAGCAGAGGTTTGGATAAAATATTCTGCAGACTGACAGTGACCGAAGGTTGACGCGAAGCTGAATTCGCTGACAAGACCGCTGACCGTGCCAACAAAGAGTAAGCTTTGGTTCCTGCAGGCTGCGCAACCAGCCTGGGTGTCGCTGATCGTGTCGAACGACGAGAAGCCTGACGGACAGCTTGAGCAGAGCGCGTAGCAAGAGATGACATGTTGAAGGAAAGGTGAGCTGGAGTCAGAAAAAATTATACGAACTGTTCAAATTTGATCGGCCGAATACCGCCGATTTTTCCACTTTCGGACTTGACACTTTACCAATTTCACAACAGCGACACTGGGTCACCTACGAGTCGTGTATTCCTGAGAGGTGTATACAAGGCGAGTCTACTTATTGGGTATATATAATGCTACAAGGAACGGACGAGCTTCTGCGACGAGTTGTAATTTAACAAAGGATTGTGGAAATTTGCTTTTCGCCCAAATCTCCTTGTCCTGTAGGAAATTGGGTGGTATGGGTAGCGCGGTAATGACTGGTGTCCAATCGGACCAACTCCTGCAGGAGTAGGAAGGAAAGTGTATCAGGTAGCAGTAAATTTATTCTTCCTCATCAAGGCGGCCTAAGCGCGGCATCTACAGTCTGGAGTAAATACCTAATATCACTGTCCGCTGGATCGTTTTGCACTCACGTGGTCCATCATCGGATATCGAGGTTCAGACTTCTCTTCTCTCGTATGCGTCATATAAACAGCTAGACTAGCAGTTTCCTGCGGAAGAGAACTGTTGAAATCAAATGATATTTCTTAGTAAAACAACTAGTCACCTTGCCGGAATGACGGAAAATGGCTGCCCCATTTGATGGCAGATCTGTAAGGTGAACGGTCCCATCGTTACCGGCGAACTTGGCACGCGTCTCAGCGCGACTATTAAGGCTAAAAATATCAGGACAACATTTTTCAGTCATTCGATGCGAAGCAATGTCCAAGGGAACATACATTGTCATCAAGGAATTTGAATACAGCTTCCCCAGGAACAGGCTGACAGAAATGTTGACCATGTTACCCGGCATGGTCAAAAACTGGAGAACCAATCAGTGTCTGTGGCAGGCGGGGGTAAAATGTCCAACATACCGTAACCAGATTGACGATGGCGAAAATGCTGTTTTCCCACTTAGCTAATTCAATGAGCCTTCAGATTAACTGCGCACCTCGTTAAGAGCCCGGTCGTTAACGAATACAACATGAGGTTGTTGATGATACTGTCCGTCCTAAGGAAAGACATCAGATTATTATTGAGGTGTGGGTTGGGTTTAATTACCGCTTGAACCCTGTCCGACTCCGGTTGAGGTAATATAGGAGGCTCCCAGCGATCAGAACGTCACAGGCCACAGTACTCGAAAGGGACGTGCAAATCATCCACTATTTCCTTGCGATGAGTTCTTTATTTGCCCCAGAACACAAAAAGGAGCTGACCTTCGCTGTAACCAAGAGATCAAACTTCCTGAACCCGAAACTGACCGATCGCGTTAATGGCGCCGTTCAGTAAACCCTTGTGAATGTATGCTCACGCTTTAACAGTGGTGCCTAGGTAAGACCAATATTAGTAAAGGTTCAGAAAATCCTGCTATATGTGACTAACCTATGCCAAAGCCTGCGGGTAATTGAGTACCGGTCCAGTGATATCAGTTAAATAGATAATCTTTCCTGTTTAATAGTCATAAATTGCGGTAATCTTTTGGATAATCCTATGAAGCAACTTGAAGCCAGTGCTGGAACCTACAATATGGAATGAAATCCCAAATTATCCTGGGATTATCTGGGATTATCGAGGAGATTATCCAAAGGAAATGTATAGTGTATCATTATTGTAATCTCAATCCTAGCTAAGAACAGATTACCGGAAGATTATCTAGTCATTACCTAGCCAACAAATATTCACCACAAGGCACGATTATCGGGAGAGAGATGATCTTGCACGGGATAATCGCTATCGAAGGTAATCCTGAGATAATTTTGCGTGGCGATAATCTATATGACTGGGCTGATACTTACTTAGCGTATGATGAATGAGACAGAAACCAAATACATACCAAGCAACATTGACCGTCTCGCTGTCTGCCCTACATCCCATCAGACCCCTTTGCTCCATCCACGGCCTCACATATACATGTGGCATCTACAAGGCTTCGTCAGTATATTGTAAGATAGAAAGATTAAAAAGGAACACGTACTTGAGTGGCGCCAACACGGTCGTCATCGCCATGCTCGCTTGATTTTGGACGTTATTTTTCCACCGCTGAGAAAGAATTGAAATCAAAAGTGAGGAAAAAAACAAAGGAGAATAAGTAGTGTACGCACAATTGAACAATGAGACCGGTCACATGGGCCGTCTCGCCATATCGGTCGTGCCGTGCTCAGGTAGTGGTTGCCAATGGGGATGGATGATCTCCTGTGGTACTGTTGGTGGGAACAAGTGGTGTCAGTGTATGAGATGTTCGTGCTCGCGGCGTCAACGCACGTCAACGCGTAGCGCGAAGGCGCGTCACCAGCTGTCCTGTTGCTCTCGGTGCCAGTGATTCGTTCGAGCAATCCAATTTGTCTGCCTCGCTGTTTTTTGAAACGTCGTCGACGGTTTCGGCGGGTGGTGGATTGGTTGAGTGACTCTGGTGAGTCGTGACGCGTCGACGCGTCGAATCATGTGATTTGAGGAGGTCAGCAAGATTACGTAGTAGGACTCTACGTGTGGGGTTGACTTACGTCATTTCAGTCACGTAGCCTGACCCAATCTGGACAACATTCACTAAGGCCACTGGCACTTCCTCCTCACCATCAACCACATCTCTCTCGCCTCGCAACAACTCATGCAATGTTGGTGACGTGCTTGCATCACGTCGCACTGCACAAGCGCGAGCTTCAAGACTTGCGGTCTCGTGGCTTTGTCTGGGTCCCGATGAACGAGTCCAAGACGTTCAACATGACCAAGGTCTTGAACGTAAGATTAATTCACTGTTCGGCCATTTCCTGAGCTCAGACTACCCAAAAACACTCTTTTGATTAGTTTATTGGAAGATATCATCAGCAACTTGAAGGCCACCAACGGGAGGCCTGGTTTACGCGGCGCTCGGTGCGTGATGATTTGAATGCAGCGGTGGCACTCGAGCGGGCTCAGCAAGTTCTTCCACCCCGTAAGTCCAGTCTTTTGTTTGTTTTTGAGCTTAGATTTTGTTTCGGACTAATTTCAACAGATTTCCTTTGCTTATCGTAAACGGCGCACATGTCAGGGTGCCTCAAACGCTGTTGGCGTGCTATTAAACATTCAACACGCAAGACCGGCCCATGCTGCATTAAAATTGACCATCCCTGTCCCGGACTAGTAAACAAATTTTGGGTGATCCTTTTCCGTTCCACTCGAGATCGCGAAATCGGAATCGCGCCGTCATCAAGAATCGCTGCACCCGGCCACCCATCGCGCGCGATCCGTCGATTTCCCGCGCTTACAACATAACTAGGCTCTCACATGCACTGTTGACACCTTTACACCCGCCAAGTCACCAAGCAACAAGAATTCAATGTAGGATCATTCATCGTACCCAAATTGTGGTGGCTACCCGGGTGAACATGATAACTTCCGACTTAGTACCGAATGCTAACTATATTACTGAGGTACGTTTGTGATCCACACAACACCCTTACCAACCTCGCTCTTCTTGAGCGATGATGCAACCTCTCATACTTTGTGGCACCGCACGCCATTCCTCGCTGGCATCACCTCTGCTTTTGATTCGTGGTAATCATCCTCGGGATAATCATCACTGAGTTATCCGGTAATCTGACACTCAAGAACTATTACTAATCCTGATATAGTCTTGAGATTATGGCCAGATTATCGTGCTGAGGATTATCGTGGGGATTATCATTCATCGGATTATCGCAAGGATTATGGCACGGTAGTTGGGATTATCGTGAAGATTATCATACCTGGGATTATTGTAGGATTATCACACTTTGGATTATCGTGAGGATAATGCTGTTATTCTTTACTACTTACAAGTTAATCTATAATGATCACATCATTTTAATCCAGAGGATGTGAGATAATCACGGGATTATCCGGGATTATCTCATATAACCATTCCACTGCGACGTTTCAGGCAGCGGGTTGTTCTCAGATTATCATAAAGATAATCGCATTTCCTGACTATTAACTGGCAAAAGATTATCTTATTAACTGATAGTAGGGACCGGTCAGGTAACAAAATGTAATCCTGCGACTTACCGAGTTGAACACCGGCAAGGAGAGTCTGAAGCGCAATCGTCAGAGCTATGCAACCTTTCCTCAAATACACTTACGATCGTTGCAGCGAGGTACCAATTTTGTCCGCTAACTAAAAAAAAATGTCGTCAAAGTGGTGCTATTCAAAGACGGCACTGCAACTCACGCTTCCACACTCGGTACGCAAAGAACCTAAACGTCGAATGGTTGAATGTGTGCGGTAATGCATAAAGATTTTCTTACACTTGGACTATGGCGGCTATGAGACACTGAGGGCACATGAGTTGGCGAATACCACGGGAGGAATTAAATAGCTCACATTTACAGCCACATGCAGCTGAACTCGCTATTAAGACATGAATCGATAACGCTTTGAATAATGACTTACAATGATTCCCCTTCAAAATCGCGACGGTGAATTGCAGGATTACGGGGTAAGCTTCGCAACTTACCAAGTGGCTATTGCAAGTGCTTCTGTGTGTCCGAAGTTCGTGATGAGGTATCCATATATTGCTTGGGCCACCGAAATGATGTGGAAGGTGTTCAAGATACTGGAAATGCTATAAATTCAGGTTTCCCGCCTTACATCATTTTCAGCTTACCAAAGAGACGCAACCTAGTCAAACCGCAGACATCTCAGGATGTTATGAACCGGACCGTACGTCTGGAATACGCTCACCAGAATTCTGGTCACTCCGCGGTCCTTGGGATAGGTCTGGTAGTAGTGATAACACTGCAAGACGTATATTCCGTACAACCTGAAACACTGTGAGTGCCTTGCTGGTAAACCACAATAAGAAATCTGACCCAACGGCGATGAGCAAGCCAATGAATGTGGCTCCAAAGGTGTTGTCAAGAGACGGGAGCGCAGAGGACGTCCCAGACATCGTCAAAGGCCAGTGGTAGCCGAAGGAAGGGAGGTCTTCAACGTTCTGTTTTCATGATCTTTTTGTCATGACAGGTCTTTGGCGGGTGCCCGAATGAGGCAGGCGGCGTGAATCACGCGGCCTTGCTTCCTTTCGGAGGCAAATGCAACGGCCCAAACATGACCAGGTCGTCATGTAGACTGACACAGAGGATATATAGCCTGGCGCTCATTTGCCATCATCGTCCAGTCTTTCCCGCAAAACGTTCGAGAGCGCCTCCAGAACGCGTCGCTCGTTGCGCCGCCACGTTTCGCTGCCTTACAAAAAGTTGCGCAGCGCAACGACCTCTACAGTACCCGGTCCCGTGAAATTCTTTTTTTCTTGCCGGATGAAAAATTCTGAAGTCGGAAGGAAATGATTAGGGGTTAGGAACATGATTAGAGTGTGGAAAATACTTCCGATCAAGAGTGGCATAGAGTGGAAGCTGAAAGAAAGGTTATCTCCGCGCTTCCCTTAATCCGCCGATCAAAACATTAGTTTCAGCGCCGCGGGATGGCGCGACATCGATGACAGAGCGAGTCAATGATACCAGTCTAGACATTTGCGCCGGACTATTGTTGCGGCTTCCCCGCGAACATTTTTATCCAACAAGCGGTCGTCCGTGTTCTCGTTTCTACTCCCAGGGTTATTTTAACCATGCCGAACACGGAGAACTTGAGTGGGATGGTGACTCGAATGACATCGTCTGACGCCCGGACCTTTATCGTTTGACGAAAATACCCAGACAACGAATTCCGCCTGCGATGCCACAACAAAAGCGTTCGGGGGTTGATTCCTTTGATTGGACGAACCAGAATCAAAAATATTCCAACGAAATAGGACGGACAGAGAATTGTAATTGTTGGGACGAACCTTCCTTTGAGTACACAGTACACACGCGTTATACTAACTTATATTGCTATAGAGTGCCAGGATTGAGCTGTGGAAAATTAACTCCGCGATGTATGTCTCAGATAAGGCTAAAATGTGAAAGTGCGAGGAATTACGGGTTGCCCGTTTCTGCTCGCCCGCAACATGCAACACAAAAGTTCAGCCGTGACAGGGTCCACGGGTGTGACTGTGCATATGGTCACATCGCGTTCCATTCACTATGACATCGCGTTCCATTCACCGACATTTCCTGACGACTCGTGCTCACAATAATGCAACAAATCTCGCCTCCTTTCAAATTCTTACCCGCTCCTTGGAATTTTTTACTCTACATTTGAACCCGAATTTCCTAATCTCGGGTTTATTTTCCCCGCTATACCGCTTCGACTCCCGCTATATTCCTTGAGAAAACAAGTACTCCATACCATCTCGAGCCTGATTTCCACAACCAATTGAGGGCTGTTTTCTGAAGTTGTAGTCGTCTCACACCAACCTTCGCTTTGTAATCCTGGCACTTCCCAAGGAATGTCGCGCTCCGAGGAAGCTCACTAAATGCTTACGGTACGCGTTTGCCTCAGATCTGCCTGTATGCAAAGTGGACGTAACTCCCTTTTTACCTGCAATTAACAATAACATTTCCAGTCAGAAATTGTTCCGGGATTCAGTCGGTCCGAAATTCACCACTCTCTTTGAGAACAGCGATGGAGCGAATGCCTTGGAACTAAATTTGCAACAGAATCGAAAAGCGGGTGTCCTCAAGGTCGAAAGTCTAGACTGGTACACACGGACCTCATGGGACAGTGGAGCTAGATGAAACGCTGGCAATCTTACATTGCAACGTTTAAGAACCTTTGATGAAGATAGTACCGCAGTCAGTGTCAAGGAATCTCCGCGAAGAGATACAAATCCAGTGTGCTTCCTCCATACGAGTGCAAATGTTCAGCGCTAAGGTATATTTTTGCAACGTCCAGCAGTCTGGGGCCGCGGAGTTCTTCATAATGATCCGTGCTGGCATGCCGAGCTGATTCTTCTTTCTTCTTCGGCGAGTTGGATGCTGTGCGTCCGAGCTCCTCCGCATATATCTGGTATGGTCCGTACTGGGGTGATCCCAGGATGATTTTTTTAATTGTACCGGACCCTCGATAAAGATTTATCTGTCCGCTACATCGCAGGCTGGTGGTCGAGATTTCATCAAATTGATCTGGATTTAAGTGCTGCAGCGAATCAAATACTGGGAATGTAGACCGTGCG
Organism: Rickenella mellea; assembly: GCA_004355085.1. Classification (NCBI taxonomy): domain Eukaryota; kingdom Fungi; phylum Basidiomycota; class Agaricomycetes; order Hymenochaetales; family Rickenellaceae; genus Rickenella; species Rickenella mellea. Next base: position 327,032 of record ML170163.1, on the reverse strand, counting down.
TCAGGGACAGGGCATGTGAGATTTGCAGGCTGGCAATCCTGGCTGAGAGCAGTGAAAGGATGAGGTGGTGGTGCCTTCAAAGGTGCGCTAGTAGACTGACAAAGGATCGGACAGGTACGCTATACTGTAGGAGTGTTTATTGCTCGGACGGATGTGACATGGTAGTGATCTTGTGAGCCACGGGTTCGTATATGGGTAGGGAATATTGTAAGGCGTACGTAACGCTATTGCAGAAGGGAAACCGGGACCACGGCGTACAGCCTTGCATTGATGAAATTGATGCAGCCATCAAGCAGTTTGGAGAGGGCATTCAAAGGCTACTTCGAAGTCCCAAGAGCTGTTGTAGAGTTTGTCCAAAAGGCAGTGAGCTGGTAGAAGAGTATAGTCACATGTACGCATTGACATATGCCGTGCAGCTGATCAATGGTGTTTGACGTGCGTGGGGAGTGCAGTGGTGGAGATTGTTCAGCAAGCAGACGCGATAGCAATTGATCCAGGGAGGCTAGCGACGCGTCGGAAAAGGGGGGAACAAATAGGCTACCAACTGGATATCAACCGCAAGATGGACTAGCGGATAGTGGGCGATGCATGTTCGTGAAAATCGCATGGCCAAGAGAAGCTACGAACGTGTTGAAGGAGTGGAGGAGGTGTAAGCAGTTCCCAAAGAGGAAATGAGTGGTGTGATTGGCTAATGGAGGTCGAACGTGCGAGGTACTGTGGCTCAGAAGCATGCGACTCTTCCCGAGCCTCTTCGTCGGAATGATGTCCGCTGTGCAGTGGAACCCAATATATAACCCTTAATGACTCTCACACTGTTCCTGTCGGTCCCCATCACCTTCAGGCCACTCCCTAGCTCTCATCGACGGCGACAGTGACAGCGACACCAATGGACAATCACGCTGAGAAATCTTCTCTCGAGTCCGACCCGAAGGGCAACAATGTCGCTTACACTCTTGACCAACGTCGTCGTGCTGCGCTTGCTGAGATTGACAATGCCAAATTCTCGTGCGTTCTTCTCCTCTGCTCATTTTCGAATGCTCACTTCCTTGCTAGATGGTTCCATGTGAAGGTCTGCCTTGTCGCTGGTGCTGGCTTCTTCACCGATGCGTGAGCAATATTTTATTCCAGCCTATGAATCGCCGCTTACCCGAGTATTAGCTATGACATCTTTGCTGTGATTACTTTTCTTGCATGCACCTCATAACATTTATTCATCTCATTTACCAGATCAATATCGCTTCAACCATGTTGGGCTATGTCTACGGTGCAGGGGGTGCCCTTTCGGCTAATCAGGATCTCGGCATCAAAGTCGCGACTCCCGTTGGCACTCTCGTGGGTCAGTTGCTCTTCGGATGGCTGGCTGATGTTGTGGGCCGTAAGCGCATGTGTGAGTCCAGAATCCTCCAATATAAATTTAAATATCTGGACACGGTTTGCAGACGGTATTGAGTTGATGATCATCATCATCGGCTGCTTCGCTCAAGCTCTCTCTGGACGTGCACACGCCGTAAGCATTATCGCTGTTCTGATCGTGTGGCGGTTTATTGTGAGTTCGTCACATTTTTTGCCCATTAAGTATGATTAAATGTTATATTCCAGATGGGTGTTGGCATTGGCGGTGACTATCCCCTGAGCGCAGTTATCTCCTCAGAGTTTGCTACCACGAGAACTCGTGGCCGTTTAATGACTGCCGTGTTTGCTGCCCAGGGTTGGGGCAATTTCAGTAAGTTAAATTATATTGAGCATTTATGCACGACGTTGATTATCCCAATATTCAGCCGCCGCACTTGTCGCTTTCATCATCGTTGCTGCGTACAAAAACAAAATTCTTCATGACGATCCCACCATCCTTTTCCACGTCGATTTCATGTGGCGCATCCTGATCGGCTTGGGTTGCGTTCCCGGCGCCGTAGCTCTTTACTTCCGTCTCACCATCCCCGAAACTCCCCGTTTCACGATGGACATTGAGCGCAATGTTCAACAGGCGACCACCGACGTTGACAATTTCCTCACCAGTGGAACTTTCGTTGTCGACCCAGATGCCGTTGTTCAGCGCGCTCAGGCTCCCAAGGCCTCGACCCGCGATTTCTTCGCTCATTTCGGCAAGTGGGAGAATGGCAAGGTCCTTTTGGGCTGTGCATGGTCCTGGTTCGCTCTTGATGTAAGCAAACACCGTTACAAACACCACGAGAATGACACTAAAGTATTTCGTTCTAGATTGCTTTCTACGGTCTCGGATTGAACTCCTCCATTGTCCTCCAGACGATCGGATTTGGCACCCCTCTCACCAAGGGCACGCAGAAGGTCTATGACAACCTTAAGAATATCTGTGTCGGAAACATCATTCTCTCAGTTGGCGGTCTCATCCCCGGCTACTACGCGTCATTCCTGTTCATCGACAGCTGGGGTCGCAAGCCCATCCAACTCATGGGCTTCATAATGCTCACCATTCTCTTCGTCATCATGGGCTTCGGTTACGATGTTCTTACAAAAACCGCATCCGCGAAAAAGGCATTTGTATTCCTCTACTGCCTTGCCAACTTCTTCCAAAACTTCGGCCCGAACACCACCACCTTCGTCGTTCCTGGTGAAGTCTTCCCCACCCGTTATCGCTCAACAGCACATGGAATTTCGGCTGCGTCTGGCAAGCTCGGTGCTGTCGTCGCACAAGTCGGATTCCAGCGTTTGCGTAACATCGGTGGCAAGGACAAGTTCCTCAAGCATATTCTTGAAATCTTCGCTTTCTTCATGTTAACCGGCATTTTCTCGACGCTCTTGATCCCTGAAACCAAGGGCCGAACCCTGGAAGAACTCTCGAACGAGAAGCAAGAAGGCTTCATCCAGGGTATGTCTAATAAAACTTAATTTATTGTAAAATTTTACTGACGGTAACAACGAACAGGTGTAGCTGCACCGGTGGAAGTGCAAGACGGTCTCGTCGTCTCCCGCAAGCGCGGTCAGCAATGAACAACGACTTTTCATGCTCATTGATGTTTCATTTGAATCTTAACGTCGGAATCTGTCATCATTTTTATCGCGTCCTTCGCGGGTTGCAAGTAATTAGTTTTGTAATCTTTTCGAACAACCGTAATAGAAGACGCCTTATGCCATCGCTTTGCCCTTCTCTTGCGCTACTGGTTATGCGTACCAGGAGTACAAAACACTGCGTGTAAAGTGCCTCTTGCGCAGGGCAGATCTGATTGTTGGTTATATGTCTGCTCTCGTGTCGAAGGTGCAGTACCAGGCGCCTAATCATTCAATCAAGCGCTCGTGAGCTTATCTAATTTTTCGTACGTCGGTGTCTTTTTGATACCAAGTTGTTGTCGTTGGAAGTTTCGGCGTAGTAGCTACCTTAATTGGCGCTTGACACCGCAACAAGTATACGCGACTTGCGGGGGGGAACACATACTCGGATAATTTATCCTCGGATTTTATCTCCCTGTGTTATGACTTTGCCAAAAAATAAGGGTAACCACCGCCTTTTCATATGTGGTCGGGTTTAAAACACGCAGTGACTGATCGACGGTCTCTATGGTACCCGAGGCATTCAAAGCGGGTTTTTGCGGCCGAACATGTGAGGATGCTTCGACGACCATATAAGTTCTTTCGTCCACCAGTCATAGCCTGAGAAAGATGCATATATGCACGCTTTTGTTGCTTGATCGTGTAGACATGGTTGTGGTTGCTTCGGTGCTTCCTTCACAAGTCAGATGGTCACGAAGTAAATACACAATTTGTATAAAATTGGAGCATAGAGAATCCGAAAGAGTCCCCTTCGCAGATTCGTCACAGAACGCCACACTTGAGCCACTTGTCAGTTATTTTGGTATATTTCGACGACTACGGGGCAAGTGTATTTGTCTTCAACTGGACCGTGCAAGCTGGCCAATCGAAAGAGATCGCCAACGCATTTTCCGCCATCGTTCCGCGGACATGAGTCTGGAGTACCCTAGTATGGCTCATGCAATGAGTGAAATCGGAAGTAGACTCAAAGTCAATAGAAGGCGTGCTGATGTGACGACCGTCGACCATGGCCAATAATAGTCGGTGGTTAGTGCTGTGGGCAGAAGTCTAGGCCCTTGACTTCTGCCAATTGCCAGGCAGAATGGCAGTTGGTGAATTGGCAGAAGCTGGCAAAAGAATATGGCAGATTTCGTGTGGTAAGCCCATTTTGCCAATTATTTTTAAGTTCTGGCCCGTCAGGCTCTGGATTTACCGGTTGCCGGTACCGGAAGCTGCCATATACGGCCTCGCTTAAGCTCATTCTGCCATCCTCTGCCGTTGTGGTCCGAGAGATTTGCCATCTGCCACCCTACTGCCGGGCTGGCAGAAATGGGTCTGGCAAATGGCAGAGTTCTGCCAACAACACTATCGGTGGTCAGTGTACGCTCTTGCATGTGAATTTATCAATACCACCATGCCGGCTATGAATTCCGGGTTACATGGTCTCCTTCACTGTGAGTGTTAAAGTCTCGAAAACCCACGGATGATATGGCGCGATTGGCTCAGACGGTCAGCTGCGCGTTGAATAACTACTCGTTACGGCGCCTGAGCAGACACCAGTAAGATGGGGGAGAGATAGGGAATGATAGCAACGAGTTGTGGTGACGCCGGAAACGTCAGAGCGCGTGTGCAGGAACATTGTCGTCCTTTCCATCAGTGGCGTGCCGCCTCTCTTCCATTGCAAGGCAGAGCAAGCAGCATCGTGCCTTCTCCATGGAAGTTTAGTTCGTAAGAAGCCATCCAGCGAAGGTATGCCATTGGGTTTAATGTGAGAGTGAATACCGATGACCTTTGAATCAAGTAGGGATGATTGGATGTCTAGTGCACACTCGCACTATGCCACATATTTCTCTCCTTCCTCCGTCGACGAGTGACATGGCGGAACAGCGACACTTCGTTGTGTGAGGACGGTTCCGCCACCGTGAGATTCTGAACGGTTCGGTCAGTAACGGCGATGGAGTAGCCGGTGGAGGTTTAGTGTCAGGCCATTTGCCTCCGGACCGAATGTATTAGAGACAGATTTGACCAAGGTGAGGGAGCTTTGAGCTGTCTTCGCTCTTATACAGTATGATTTAGGAGACTAGAGCTGGAGAATGGAGGTCAGCAACGTCAAAATTCATTGGGTCAACGTTCAGCAATCATTCCAGACGAGGAATTTCACCTAAAACGATTTTGCATCGTATGATGCGAAACAGGGCAGAGAGTGGTAACGCTCGGACCCGCACAGCAGACCTCTGACACCACATGCTACCCTTCGTGGCTTTGAGCACAACTTTGAGCGCACGCACGCACCGTCGCATTCACTTCTCGAGGAAAGACTTTTTCGGTTTACCCCCCTCCGAATCAAACCTACCTGTTACTCTACTACCGGAGGAGAAAAATGTCGTTTTGCAAGCAACGAAACGTGGACCCCACGATCGGTCAGGGTTCTCTAGATAAAGTTAAGGCCCTGAATTCGCCCAAAACTCCCTTACTCCCTTGCGGACGGAAGCACGCTGAGGTGCGGCACATATGATTGACTTGGCTATAACATGGACGGCAATCATGTTCAAGAGTCAAAGGAGAGCATCTTAACCTTTCCCCACACTGGTATTCGTGTCCATTGCCGTTCTCGATGGCTGCACCGTCCGTTTTCCCCGCTCTGAACGACACCTTCGGGGCATTGTTTATTGGTTTACTTATTGCTATGGGGTAACAAATATCTGATCAACTGCCCGTTCCAAAGCTCAGAGAATTGTCTAGGTTGTATGGATTACTGTGCCTTCAGTGCTACATGTGCTACCTGCAATATCCAGAAGATCGATACGTCAATGCAATGGTCAGTACCTTCGTCCATATCACTATAGCTCGATCTTAGGCTCACGAAACGTCAGTCCGGATCGCTCTGGTAAAATACATACGGAGGATTATTTCACAAAATTAACATATTGTCCAGGATTTTGAATACTGTTCATATCGTCTTGATCTGCCATGCAGAGTATGGTTACCTCATCAATAATTTTGGAAACTTCATTGGTCTAATAAATGGAACGTGGTATGAAGCTTTTGCTGTATAACATTGCTATCCATCTCATGCTTCTAAACACAGGGACATCATAGTGAGCTTTTCTCTCCATCTGGCAGTTATTCTGTCCCTCATCATCCATGATCAAGATGCATATTGCTGTAAACGTAAGCGAAAAACGCCGTCGCGTTGATATTTGCTGACCGTTAAGGACGATACCAGTGTCTCATCGCCTTATTTGTACAATTGTAAGCGCCATCCATTCCGCCGCTGGAAATGCTAACAGCTGGCCAGATTTTTTGCGGAACGAGTGTTTAGGCGTAAGATATTTCAGTCATGGATAATGTCTCTCCCCTGATTCTGTTGCAGTCACGGAACGGAATTGGTACTTAACCTCCGTCGTTGTAAGCACTTTCTCATACTGACTCGGATTCATCATCCATAACGCGTTTTGGTTCACCAGGTTGCCTTCGGTGTCGCCTCTTTTGGTAAGAACCTGCTCGATTAGTTGACACGGAGTTCTAACTATCCGGATTACAGGCTTTGGAATAGGTATGTTGCGACACTTTTCTCTTCCATGTAAGAATCCAAGTTCACAACTATTCAGCCACAACTGTCAAAGCGTGAGTTTAACAGCCATGTCCCCCATATCCTGCTGACGACAGTGTGGTTAGGTTCCAATTACGCGCATTCACCCGTCTCATAGAAATCAAAGTAAGTGGGATGCTTGGCCCGGTCTTTGAAGGGCGTACTGACGAAGCCTCAGACCACAATAACCGCATCGCTTGCGACCACAGTCGTCTGCGATGTTGTCATCACTGGAATCCTCTGTCTGTATTTGAATAAAAGTCGAACAGGGTTCAAGCGGTACGTGTTGTGTGTGTGCTCCCTGTGTAACTGTCTAAGTGTCGCTGTAGTACGGACTCGCTCATCAACAATCTAATATGGTTTTCAGTATCCACGGGCCTGATTCCAAGGTCTGTCTGTCGTTTGTCAGTGCTTTGGGACCTTGCTCAGACCGTTTGCGATAGTATATTTGCGATCGCTCAGCTCGTTACGGTTCGTTGCATTTATCTTTCGATAGGCAAGACGGGCTAATCGAATGCCTCGTGTAGTACCTTGCCATACCTGATAACATGATCAATATCTGTATCAGCTTATTCCTCGGCAAACTATACTCCACCTCACTTCTCGCAACGTACGTTCAAATTTTGCACCAATCGAATATCCCACCAATCATTTAATCAACCTGCAGCATCAACGGACGCGCCTCAACGCGAGCAAAATTTGGATTGAGTGACGGAAATGTGCAGTTAAGCAATCTATCTTCAGGGAATGGCACCCGCATCAACGCGGGGAGGGTAAGAGTATACCATAACCGCGCTGCGTTTTAGACTAACTTCGTTCACCTCAGGAGAGCGTGTTGAACTTCGTTGGGCACAACGGTGATATGAAAGTGGAATTGCAACCGTCATCTGGGGTACGGGTGATGCGTTTACTTCGACTATCACCATTTCTGACATTGTATCGAATTCCAGTTCGATAAATTTGAGACATATCGTCAGCAAGTCTGAGAAGACACCAACGAACCTCTGATATGCGACTGCGTCAGCGCATACTTTTCCGTCTGCCAACCGACACTTCTCTTCTTTTCATCCCACGATATCGCATGTTGGATGTTTTGGATCATTACAAGTTTTCTGCGCTTTTTTGACATTTTCCGACATGCGGCGGAGATTTGATTGTGCACTGACTGGCATCTGGGATGTACAGTTGATCCGTGAAGGGACATTGCTTTCATTGTTACATCGGATAGAGGAGGTGTACATTAGTGATACTGTACGAGTCCACTGGCATGTACAGTATTGAATTAGTTTATGCTGCGATAGTGGCCGGAAACGGAAAGTTGCACGTTAGCTGTTGGCGTCATGAGACCTCGGTCCGAACAAGTGTAAACTCCTTGCTTCTCTGAGTTAAATTGAAACCCGAGCGCTGAAGCAAAGATTTACGTTCGTATCAGTCGCCATGTGTACGACCTGACGCGGGATCTTATTGCAAAGAGGCACATTCGATTTCCCTGCCTGGTCCCTGCTTGCTATGGTGGCTCCAATGGTCTAACTTGATATGTGGTCGCACTCACACATGGTTTTGGGTCTTTCCAGCTGTAACACAACTGAAACTCGGGACAGGTGAGCTCGTATCTGGATTAGCTTGCGATATTCTTAACATATCCGTCCCAAATGTCGAGCTTTCAATCTGGGATCTGGACATGTTGGTCACGTTGCTGTAGATCCCCCAGATCGTAACTCCCGGACCCACGTCGGACGAAACGATTATGTGCGGGATGAGCCGTGTTGGTCGGGACTTAAAAGACTCTGAGTTGTTAATGTTTCCACCGCACCCCTCCTCTTCCTCTGATGTCTTCCGCTGTACCAACACTCCAATTGAATCTTGACGACACCTGGGGTGCCCTTTTTATCGGTTTACTCATATCAGTGGGGTACGAGAATTGTTATTGCCCTTCAGCGGACGGGCTGACATGCCGAGTGGTCTTAGGCTCTATGGGCTCTTAACGCTTCAATGCTATTTATGCTTTCAACAATTTCCTGATGATCGACTCCACTTACGAATTGTAAGCGTTTTGTTCCCATCGTTGGATTGAACTCTAATCGCGAAAGATCAGGTTGCTCTGCTTTGGTTCGTTCGTCTTTGCCAGTCGACCCACGACATTACCGGCTAATCTGAGTTCACAGGCTTCTTAATACATTCCACATCGCTTTGATTTCGTACGCCGTATACGGCTATCTAATCACGAATTTCATGAACCCACTTTTCCTCCTCTCTGGTACATGGTGAGCTTAGTTCATCGTCCAATTGTCCAAAACATCGGCTCACAACCATCCTACCTAAGGCCCATGATTGTAAGTGTCCATTTCACAAATAAACATTGTGCACTCTAATCGCCGTTCACATTAGACACATATTTTCGTAAATGTGAGCGCATATATACATCGTGTTCCAGAGTGGATAGCTCACATCATTCAAGAGTTTCATAGCGTGGTTTGTGCAACTGTACACGTTGTTTATCCTTTGCCAATGGGTGAATGAGCTGACTCGTATAGCAGGTTCTTTGCACACAGACTGTGGAAAAGTGAGCGTATATGCGCATTTACGGAACATCCACTAACCATCCCAATCCAGTTTCGAATAAGAATATTTACTTGGTGGTAATGGTGGTAAGTTAACTATCTGAGCATACACTCTGGCTTGACATGAGGTCTTTAGGCACTTCTGGCCACCGTGCAATTCAGTCAGTAGCATTTTGGAGCTCTCTTCTCTGTTTACATTATAACGACGGCTTGGCCTACCACAGGTCTTGGTGCCGGTAAGCAACAGCGTTCGCCTGCACATATCGACATTGACCGCCTTTTGATGTACAGCCGTGTCGATAAAATCGTGAGATTCATTCAAACCGACATGCTGCTGTCACTGACGGCATGCTTTAGCTTCAAGTTGCGGAGATTCATTCTTCTAAAGACAATGGAGGTACATATCCAGAAGTGCGTCTTTATCGTCCGACTAAAAAATACCCTGCAGGGAATCATATCAGCATCGCTGTCCTTGACAGTTGCCTGCGACGTTTTAATTACGTGCACGTTGCTCTACTTCCTGAACAAAAGTCGTACCGGGTTCCGACGGTTAGTGGTGAATGGATAGCACTAGCTCCGTGACCTTACATGCAATGTCCAGCACTGATTCTCTCATTAACGACCTCATGTGGGCATCCTTGTCCACTGGCTTATTTCCGAGGTATAGCCAGTCTCCAGCCGTCCAAACTCGTCCACACTTATTTATTATAACATATTCTCGATAGCGTTTTTGCCATCGCCCAGCTCATTACTGTCCGTATTCCACTGGTACAATACGTCCACGGAGTTAAATTTCGAACTTTCACAGTTCTTGGCAATGCCGAACAATTTGATCAATGCGTCCATTAGCCTGTTTTTGTGCAAAGTATATTCCACCTCCATGCTCGCTACGTGAGTTTATATTACTTTTCTGTCCTTAATCACTAAGATCGGTTGCGCCTCCAGCATCAATGGTCGTGCTTCCAGCCGCGCGAAATGGGCGGCTAATGATAACACCGTCGAGTTAAGTGATGTCTCGTCATCACCGTCCACACGTCTGAAGCAAAATGCGCCGAAGGTACTTGGCTGCTATTCGGCATTTTTTGCAATATTTCTGACGTCTCGTGGACAGGAGAGAAGCGTCGCGATATTCATGACACGAAGCAGCTCCGTCAGGACTGACTCGCAGTATCACTCCCACCTCCCGTCATTCGGGACAACGGAAACGGTACGTCTGCAGGTCAAATCCGAGTGCCGGCGGCGCTTATTAATAAATCTTCGATCGTAGGAAGTAAAAATTGACGCAGATCGCCTGCACGTCTGAGACTCGCCGCGGCGACAAGCCCACATCATAGAAGCTGAGCAACCAGGGCTGACCGACCGTCCGGTCGCTCATGTCACGATATGTTCTGCCGCCCTTACCTTACATCCATGAACATCATACGGTTAATCTTGTTGAGTGTGTATCACTGCCATACTATGTAGTAGGTCTTGTGTCATTTGGGTATACTGGAGAGGTTTTTAGTCTAAATTTACGCTAATATGTGCATCTGCGATGTCCTTGTAGTGTACATACAGAAGCTACGGAGACACGGTTATGAGGATTCGGAAAGATGGATATGTGAATTAATCGTCTTTGTAACATCCCGAAGTAGTTCGTCACAACGTTAAAGTGGTCGGATATGTAATACTTTAGGGATTCGTGACTTGCCCATCGGCGGGTTCTGAGGTTTCCATTTCAACCCCTAAAGGCAAATGTTATAATTCCCGACGCATAGGCGTAAGAGTGTTGATGCCGCCAACGCTTCCCCCATTAATACCGACAACACCCATAGGGAATCCAGCAACGCCTGAACAGAAGGTGAAGAGAAGTTACGGGCTGAAAAGGTTGAAACGTACCAGTGATGAACCCTTCTTGGTCCTCGTTCGACAGTTCCTCCAGTGATTTCCCTTTCGTCTCAGTTAAGAGCAGAGTTGATAATACCCCTGTGATCATGAACAGCGCATAAATCTCAAACCTAGGATGCAAATGTTAGATACATGTGACAATGGTGGCAGGTAACCTACGTATGCTTCAGGAACGGTGATTGTTCCAGGAAAGGTGATTGCTCTAGAGGGTTCGGGGAAGATCTATCCTCCGCGAGTTTCGAAAACAAAGCCTGCGCTGCGATGGCACCGAGTTTCCCACATGCAGCAGAGACGCCATGAGCGGATGAACGATATCTTGTGGGATATACTTCTCCGGGAACGATGAACGTCGTCGTATTGGGTCCAAAGTTCATGAAGAAATTGGCGATACAGAACAGCACCACGAATGGTGTGGATGATGTCTTCGTCAAGGCTTTGAAACCGAAGCCCATGATCATGAAGACAACAGTGAGAACGCCGAAGCCGGTGAGCTGTATCGGTCTTCGGCCCCAAGAATCAATCAAGAGAAATGTCGCGTAATATCCGGGGATTAAACCAGCGATTGATAAGATCAAATTGCCGATGCAGATGTTTCTCAAATTTTGGAATATGTCTCCATTCTTTGATCCAAAGCCTATCACGTCCAGGATGACCGACGAGTTTAATCCAAGCCCATAGAAAGCGATCTATAGGAAATTCAATCATTTTTAACCGACGCATCACAACATGAAGTGCTCACATCAATTGCGAACCATGACCACGAGGTTCCAATGAGAACCTTGAGGTTCTTCCACTGGCGAAAATGCTTGATAAAGTCTCGGCGAGATGCCTTCGGAGCCATTGCACGCTGATAGACGGCGTCTGGGTCGACATTGAAATCGCCAGAAGTTAGGATTGTATTGACATCCAAGCTTGCTTGCTCCACATTTCGCTCAATGTCCATAGTAAAACGTGGAGTCTCGGGTATCGTTAGACGGAAGTAAAGGGCAATGGCCCCAGGGACGCAGCCCAGGCCGATGAGCAGTCTCCACATCGCGTCGACATGTTCAGTACGACCAGCATCACTGCCACTCAAAATGGAGCTTTTGTATCCCAGGACAATGATGTACGCGACGAGGCAAGCCGCTGGGTATCAAGGTGTTTAACAAAATAGCAAACCCATAAATAAACAGAAACTTACTGAAATTGCCCCATCCCTGCGATGAGAAGACGGTTGTCATCAGTCGACCACGGATTCTGGTTGAGGCGAACTCTGAGGTCATGACTGCGCTCAAAGGGCAGTCGCCGCCGATGCCAACGCCCATCTTTGAGCAGATTAGATAAAGAAGCAATGCAATGATATAACAATAATCATACAATAAAACGCCAGACCACCAGAGCGGCAACAATACTAACTGCTTCTCCATTATTAGACAGGGCTTGAGCAAAACTTCCAGTGATGATGATCGCTAACTCTACTCCATCTGCGAGAAGTCGTAAACTGCGGAAATACGGTTTCGCCATACAACTACTCACACATTCTTTTACGACCCACAACATCGGCAAGCCACCCGAAGAGTACTTGGCCAAAGAGGTTTCCGACTGGAGCAGCGATTTTAATGCCGAGTTCCTGATTGTTCGAGAGTGCTGTGAGACCATTCCTGCTTGCGTGTCCGAACACATAGCCCAACATTGGCGTTGCAATGTTTATCTAGAGACAATATGAGTGTACTTTGGGGCGGAGGGCGGTTTGCAGCTTACAGCGAAAATATCGTAACTGGGAGAAGGAGAACTTGTGAGTCTGCCTTGGAATGAACGTAGCGAGGAAAACTCACGCATCCGTGAAGAAACCTATCCCAGCTACCAGACATACTTTGACATGGAACCAACTGTTCAGACGATCAGCCGAAGTGGTTTAGGTGCTATGAACCCGAGACGACTCACGAGAAATGGGCATTATCAATCTCCTCAAGCGCAGCACGCCTCCGTTGATCAAGCGTAAAAGCGGTCGTGTTGGGTTTTTGATAGGTCGGCGGAGCAAGGAAGGAGATGTGCTCTTCGATCTGTGAGGTCGCACTGGAGCTCATGGCGCCGTGAATCGCGTTAACTGCTCAGTAGCAGTATGAAAGTGAAAATGGTAATCCACTTCAAAAAGATAGCTGTTCCTGCAACCAGGCGACTTCCTTTTATATGGTCGTGTGCCGTGCTCATCATGACTGAGGGAAGCCAAAAAGAGACGTAATTTTGTTGTTCGTTGTGATCGTGACTGGTCAAGCACGTTCGTTGCAATGAGAGCGTGGCTGTGCATAGGCGCCGACTGTATGTGTGGCGCGCGCAATGGCCTCTCACACTTCAACACGACGAAAATACTGCACAGCCAGAGAGAAGGATGTCACGGCCAAGCCCTGTTTCACAATCCAAAATGAGAATTTCGTACGACGTCCCCCCTCTTTCGAAATACCAGGAACCAAGGCCACCCCCAACCGAGTTCATCGGGGTTCAATGATATCACGTCACAACTGCAACCAGTGCAATACTGTACAACTTGAAGGACAGCCAGCGATCAAAAACTGTGGCGGGCAGAAGTTGAAGTTGACATTCTGGGATACGTTGTATTCCCACCGTAAGAGGTTCTAACCATCGCAATTGTAAAGCGCTTCGGTTTGCGGTTCACCCAAGGGGAATTCGACACAATACAAGAGTAGGAGCGGCGCGCTCTCTGTCTGTGCGATTCGGCGTCTGAGACGCTGGGTCATGGTTTCGACTCAGACAACGTAGTGGTGGCCTTGCAGCAAGCCCATCATGTGGCCAAGCTAATCAGTCTTGACGAAACGGGAATTACCAAATGTCGAAAACGTAAGATGGGATCAGTGACCGCTGTAATAGCAAGCATCTTGACCGACACAGTGCTGTGGACACAGCACGAAGGTTTTCGGGCAACTGGAAGAGGCAATGGCGCAGGTGTGAAATTTTGTCGATAGATCTTTAGCTATACTTCTTCTTCACGGGAAAAGGCTCTGGAGCATCGGAGGAAACTTCCGTTCGATACAGAGATGGAAATCCGCGGCACCAAGAAACTCTAACAAGACTTGAAATCAACTTTATAGACCCCCAGAGATTTACTTCAGGTTATGCCATATAGTACTTCACACCCAACAGTGACAAGCACTGTGTGTGACAGCTCTCTTCAGTATGCGTAGGCTCAGGAGCACAACGTCCTCAACAAGAGCGGTTGAAGAGCAGATGAAGCGCAGAGCGGGTCACGTGGTTCGCCGAGTCGCCGCGTCTCAGAAAGTCCACAGCGGCAAACGCTCCTTTACTCTCACCTTCACCTTCAACACCATCGAGTATCATGGTATTAGGGAGACTAGTGCACTATACGGTGGACGCAGTTCTGCTCTCGACAGTTCTTGCAGGTGTGAAGCGATCCAGTGGTTTCACGTGCGTAACTTCCAGTTTGCCCTACAAACGATCTGAGGGAGCTTATTGTCGTTTAAACCAGCCCAGAAACAAGTAAAATTGGTGACCCAACCATTAGGTCCATCGTCGACCGTTTTCTCGGCGTTGGAGATTCCATCTTCGATACCATGCAAGCAACCGCTATAAGCAGTGGCTATTTCAAGAGGAACGTCAGAGAAGGCCGATAGGCACGTTTCTCGGTGTTTTGCGACTATTACGGTGTGGTGAGCATGCTACGACTAGGGTGCAATATGGGCGCACATTCATTCTCAACTGCCGATCAGTTATGACCCGCCACATTTTTGGTGCAACCGATGCGCCAGGTTATTTCGTGGATCGTATTTACAATTTCATTAACGTCACCTGTAGCATAACCATAGACGGAGGAATAATTGCCTGCGATGTTGTGAAACACTGTACTTTGTAGCAGAATTCCGCTGTGTGGCCAAAAATGGGCATTCGGAGTGTGACACATGCGTGACCTTTGACCTCAGCGCTGCGGGGCTGAGCACAACGTCAACTCAACCGCCACCATGGGACTCTTACTTTCACTACCGCTGGCAGGTACTCTCGGGACAGTTGCATCATCATGCATTGCTGGTGTTGCGTTCTGTTTCACGTCGCATGCAGGTGTGCAGTCATGTTGAAAGACTCTGACTAGATCTGATGACACGAGTGCAGCTTCGATGTTCTGCAAGTCGTGTAACTGCAATTCATCTATTGCGACTCGTGTTGGCTTCGCTGTATGTATCATTTGATAACTTACGTGTGCCACTGATATTGATAAACAATTCGCAGATGATCTTCCTTCTGAATTCAATGCTTGCCTGGCTAATGAAGACACCCATGGCAATGAAGTTAATCGAGAAGTGGAGCTATGATTATATCAAGATGGAATGCGAGGAAGGGAAATGTTATGGTGTACTTGCAGTACGTCTGCGAAAACACCTTTCCAAGAGTTACTGCTAAATCATTTAAACGTAGGTGCATCGAATATGTTTCGCACTCTCATTATTCCACGTCATATTGAGCATGGCACTTATTGGTGTGAAGGATACTCGTGACAAGAGGGCGGCAATTCAGAATGGGTAAGTTCCCCCCTAATTGGTGCTAACCACTCATGATATGCTTTGGACAGTTGGTGGGGACCAAAGGTGCTCATTTGGATAATCCTCGTCATCGTGACGTTCTTCATCCCGAATGGATTTTTCATCTTCTGGGGCAACTACGTGTCCCTGATAGGAGCCACAATCTTCATTCTCCTCGGGCTTGTCCTTCTTGTCGACTTCGCGCACTCTTGGTCGGAAACATGCCTCGAGAACTGGGAAAATTCGCCGACCGGCTCAAACCTCTGGCAGTGGATTCTGATCAGCTCCACGGCTGGCATGTACATCTTGACTATCGCCCTTACCGCTATTATGTACGCGTTTTTCGCCGCGAGCGGCTGTACGTTGAACCGTGTTTTCATCTCGCTGAACATGGTCGCCTGTATCGCCATATCGATTTTATGCATCCACCCTGCAGTACAGGCTGCAAACCCGCGATCTGGTCTAGCTCAGGCAGGTATGGTGGCTGCGTACTGCACATACCTCGTCATGTCTGCCGTGGGGAACCACAAGCACGATTCCTGCAACCCTCTCAGGCGGGGGACAGCAGACGGCACTCGGAAGACGACTCTCGTTCTGGGTGCGGTGTTCACGTTCCTTGCTATCGCGTACTCCACCAGCCGCGCCGCCACGCAGAGTCGCGCACTGGTCGGGAAGGGCAAGAAACAGGGCAATGTGCAACTCCCCATTGACGATGGTGGGCTAGAAGGCCATACATTGGTCACAAGCCAGCCTGGCAGGACTGAGAATCCTCGCTACCAGGCTTTGTTGGCTGCTGTGGAAGCAGGGTGAGCATTATTTTATTCCATATTTGAAACATGTTGACACATTACCGTAGTGCTGTTCCCGCATCAGCTCTGAATGACAATTGGGACGAAGAAGAGCAGGAAGAAGATGACACATCCGGTGATGACAGGGACGACGAAAGGTCTGGCACGCGATACAACGTAAGCCAATAATCTCTCTGGTTTAATTCTTTGCATAGTCTAATGTTACGTACAGTACGCATGGTTCCATATCATCTTCGCTATCGGCGCCATGTATGTGGCCATGCTCCTCACGGACTGGTATGTCTCCATCGTTATGCGTTCCCGCAGCACCTTTATCAATCACTGTTGCAGGAATGTTGTCTCGGCTACACCGCCAACAGATGGGAGCGGTAACGATGACGTCTCGATCGGGCGTTCGGAGGTCGCAATGTGGATGCGTATAGTGTCGGGATGGGTCTGTTTCGTGTTATACGCTTGGAGTCTGATTGCACCAGTGGTGATGCCTGATCGGTGAGTCACCATCTGATATCTAAAGTGCATCGGACTAGTACTAACCAATCCGACAGGTTCGGTGATCTGTAGATATTCTTGTATTGATATAGCTATGGACTAAACATTGGATTTCCTTTCCTTTCTTCAGCCGGATGGAGGTTGATCACAGCGCGGTTCATCAATCCATCGGCACCGCTTAGGAGATATCTTCATTCGACGAGAAAAATTACTCGACCTGAATATCCCTGCAACATGCACGTTCTCGTCGTTCTCCGCCGGAGGACGCACTCTGCTGTGGCCAATGCTTGAGTCCTCCTTAAACCGTACTACCATCCACGACTTGACATTTAAATGCATTTGACAAACCTGCGGAAAATCGGGCGTTCATGCATATTACTTTCAGTACAATCCCCTCGAACCAAGATTAGTACTGGTAGCACAGCACCGATGCAACCCGATGATATGAATTTCGATCTGTTCCTCTCAATACAAGTCGCGCGCATTACTCAGGGGATCCAGATCGAAGATTGGAAATGGAAATTGCACCGTGCCCCGCTGCTTCATGTGGTTAAGGTGTCGATGTCGGGCAGTATATTGGTCTGAACTAGTTAGAAATAAAAAGGTCTGTGCCGTTGTACGATATGGTCGTTGCTATTAGTTCCCGTGGCTCGCCAGTATATGCCTTAAACGACCAAAAGAGCTATGTACATTGAAAAGAGGCAGAAAGATCAAATGACAAGTTGTTTCACTTTCGATAGTTTGGCAATGGTAGCATCATCAAAGCCAAGATTCGCCTTGACAAGTTCTGGTGGAGTCAAGGCCAACCACTGGTTCAGGCTTATGTCTTCGAAGATGTCTGGTATGCACCGGTTTAGTATCGTATGTGTAATTTCTAGGGTGGATATACGAACCCGCGTTGAAAATTTCCATGAAGCTCAATGTCGTATTTCCTGTATTCTCCACATAGTGACCAAATGAAGGAGGAACATAGCCTAGACGTATGGAAGTTTCATGAATATTTAAACAGTTTCATACACACTGCACTTCCTACCGATATCGCCTGCCTGGTAATCAAATGTTTCGGCGGTGGCAGACGATGCAAAAATAGTTGCACGCCCGGTTCCCTCCCTGCGGTGATACGCATGAATACTTGCAATGTAAGAAATGCTTTGAACGCACAGGAAATAACTCCATTCAGGCTGGGTCGGGTGCCACTGTTCGAAATGTTATAAGGGTCGTAATTGGACACATAAATATACCTACATGGAGTTCCCTGTGTGTTGAATATATAAATTTTATGGATCATTCATCAATTTAGGAAGAATGTAGGAAATCGTACCTCATCGCTCCAGGCTCAACAGTGACTATGGCACCTACAATCGTCGTCGCGACCTTGAATGTTCTGCTGTCCACAACTTTGACTGTGCCTCCTGCCACTTTCGTCGCTGGGACTTGTGAGAGTTTGAATGTATAAGGATTTGGCACCGTTCCTTGGGGATTTGAGACTGCTTTCTCGTCCGTCGGAGGAGGCGCTAGATGTTCGCGTTGTATGCGTCAATTGCCAGTAGACATGGACATTGCACACATGGCATACCGGTTGGAAATATGAACAGTTCTTTAGCTGGAATATGGTCGAAGGCGGTCACGTTAATCTGGAAGTTTTTAGCGAGCACCTCTTTAGGTACATGGGCCATCCAATCTGTGAGAGAAAATGTTGAGTCCGCGGCGAAGTTGCCGTTGTCGAAGACTAAAAGAAGCTCGGCTCCGTCAGGGCTGGCGTCCGTTGCCTGAATGGAATGTGGGATCCCGGCGGGGAAGTACCAGATGTCTCCAGCATTCTGGTAGACGGCGATTAACAGAGTGTTTGTTTTTCAAACTAAGGCTCACGATTGTGTCCTCGAAGTTTTGACCATCGGAATTAATGGCTGTGACTGAAATCCCTCCGGCCAAAACAAATCCCCACTAAACCAACGTCAACAAATGGTCCACATTATGTGAGCTCATAGCTTCAGGTACGTGCCTCCGCTGTGGTGTGCCAATGAAGCTCCCTTGAGGACATCTCGAATAAGTGGCTGGTGCAAGGAACACCCCGTAACGTACCGTACAGCACCAACTTCAAGCCTCTGGTTAACAGACGCCATGGCGGTAGCGATGGGCATTAATGCCACTGTGAAAAGGGTGCGATCAAAATTCTATGTCTAATCTTGAAGAGAATCCAATTAACCGTTTTGCTGTCGTGACCAACCCCCTGTCCCCATCCTGTTGTGGCTTAGCGAAAACGACCACTTTGCACTCCCACTGAACGTAGGCTTCAACATCTGCAATGGTTCTTAGGTTTGGTGAACATACACGACTCCATTATCGGTCGTGGGGGGAGCGAGAAAGTCGGGATTTTGTCTATCCAGTTCGATGTTTTGCCCGCCGAGCAGCGGAGCTCCAAGAGCTCCTTCGATGGGCTCTGGCGTCCCAGATGTTTCGTCTTGAGGGAATGTTTGATCATTCGGCGCGTCACTTGCTGGCGCCGTTGTTTGAAACTCTGGCAGAGCGGATGAGGCAGGCGAGGCACTGTTACTGCCTGCAGGGGCAGCCACAACAGCTAGTGCGAAAGAGCATAAGAGGATGAGCAACGTGCGGCTGAACATACTGCAGGATGTCGGGTGGAAGCAATATGTTGGCGGCTTTTATGGCTCCGCATGCTCCGATAATGTCACCCACCAGACAATTTTGAGCGTTTCTCGGACACGATCAATGCGTCGATTTCTCTAAGTTCTTCAGCCCTGCATCAGCTTCGTAATTCACTTGACTGGCTGCGAACAGGACGCGGATGAACCTCACGAGGTAGAGAGAAATGCACCCAGAGAACTTGCTGCAGCGTGAGGGCATGGGCAATTCAGAAGATACGCAGAAGCGAATAAGTTCCGCGACAGGCTTGTGAAAACGAGCCAGATTCAAGAGTAAAAAATGCAACATCTCCGCAGTTAATCATACAGCTTCCCAGATTTGCGGGGAACTGTGGTGTAAAGTATAAACGCATAGTTTTAGGGCAAACTGAGTCCTAAATGATTCGTAGCATAGTCTGACAAGGATTCCTCATCAGCAATCCGATTGCCATGAAAAAATGAAGTATGCGCCGCCCGTGATCGGTATGCAGGGATCCGTGGATTGGGATTTTGTCGCTGGCTGGGAGAGGGCAAAGGCTGAGGGAAAAGTTGTGTGAATATGGTAGTTCGCTTATTATAAGCAGTCTCAGGTTTGGAAGCCCGTTCAAGTCGACGGTCGTACAGAAGCAGTGGCAGTATTGACATCGCGGCCGTGTTTGCTGCATAATTCGTAATCCGATTTGGTCTTCACAATTATGGATAGCATGGCCAATCCGAGATCTATCTCAGCGCGTCCACAAGGATGTCAACACAGCAGCCAATCCCTCGTCTACAACTGCACAACGTTATAATTCCCTCGTCCCAAGACAACGAGAAAAGATGCGCAGGCGTATTCAGTACGATGCCATCAGGCTTCTAGTGCCTCGTTGGGAATGCCCCGTGGTTGAACGGGGTGTGTAAGAGATGGATAGTATAAAATCTGAAAAGCCCGCGGTGTGCCAACCCTTAAAGTTCGCTCAGAGTTAGCCGTATTATCAATGGGTACGCTTGTTTATGCATGCAGTAGAAAGGATAGTTTCCGAAGAAGCGCGAAGCAGGGAAGCATGGAGGGCGTGAGTGCCAAAGACAATTGGTGTGATCATAGGAAAAGTTGAACAACTCCGAGTCGGACGCCAGTGGGATTGTAACTTGAATGACGAGGGACGAATGTCATGTGGTAAATGCAATGCGCGGTTGGTGTTTGTCGTCCCTTGTTCCACATGTGAACGTGAACGTTTGGCCCACGGTTCAGAGCCGAATCTCTTACTACGCATCTCTTGACTAACGTGAGTCGGACTTGTGACACATTTCACGTGATGTATGTCACGACCTTGTATGTTTTTTTTTTTGAATCCGAATTTATATACCGCTGCAAGTAAGTCTAAGTACTAAGACGCGGTGCTCCTCTACGTGTAGTAATAGAAGCCGTCGGGCTTTTACAGTATATCATTGTCCATCAGGTTTTCCGTCTATGTGTGCCGTTGTCCGTTCTAAAATGTGGATGGCGTTCGAATATGCATGGTGAATGGTGTTTGGGTATGGAACCCGAATGAGAAAGGGTATCGTCGGGTTGTTCGTGATGGTCGTGTCGTGTCGTGTCGGCAATTTGAGTTGCCTTATTGTGCGTTCTCCGCCTCCTCCTCGTCTCCTCTCGTCCTATCCTGTATCCTGACCGCTTCTCCCGCCTCTTCCTCCACCTCCCTTTCCCGCTCCTCCTCCACCTCATTCTCCGTTGTTTCTTCGTCAGGGATGTCCGCTTTTATATACGGTTCCGGGGGTTACGACCTTGTATGTGTTCATGAAAGATGGCAGAGAGAATGGAACGTCAGAAAGAAAGGTCAAGATTACTACAGTACATGTAGATGAGAAAGAATCCATGCTAACACGCATTCAAGGGCTCGATCTTCGGTCAGAAGACAAACCAGCCATTTTCAACAGGCAAATTTGCAGTGACGAGGTGCGAGAAAGAACGATCGCGAGCGGGCTTTCACGCACAAGACCACTCTCGTGCAAATGGCGGTCTTTACGTTCCTCGCCATGGCATATTCCACCACTGTCATGTACCGGTCAGGAAAGGCAAAAACCGGGCCATGTACAACTTCCGATCGACGATGGTGGGCTGGATGGCCATACATTGGTCGCAAGTCAGCCCGGAACAAGTGTGAATTCTCGCTATCAGGGCTGTGGAAGCAGTATGAGCATTTTTCCCTTCGCCGATCCCATGTTTGACACATGTACGCATGGTTCCACGTCACTTTTGCTATCGCCGCCATGTATGTGGCCATTCTCCTCACGAACTGGCGCATCGATATGCATCCCCGCAGTATCTTTTTAAATCCCTGTGATAACAGGAATGTCGTGTCGACCACACCGCCGACAGATGGGAGCGGTAACGATGGCATCTCGATCAAACGGTCGGAGGTTAGCGGATAGTATGGGGATGGGTCTGCTTTGTATTATACGCTTGGAGCCTGACCGTGCCATTGGTAATACCTTATCGGTGAGTCGCAATTCAATGTATAAAGTGCATCGGACTGGCGCTAACCGGTACAATTCTACGGGTTTGGTGTTCTGTACATATTGCCGTGCTGATATCCTATGGCGTCTGGACTAAATATTGGAATACTCCTTCCTTCGCACTGATTGAGGATATTTCAGACCGCATAGAAGCTCTTGAAAAGTTCCTCATCAGGCCAAACAGGAACCCTCTGACATTGTGTGAGTCTCGATTCAGAGTTGAATTCGGATCAGTCCTTCGGCTATCTGGAATGTCCACCACTTCCGAGATATCTTCATTCGACAAAGTGAACGTGCTATTGCGAGGGGAATGTGACAATGCTTACAGAAGATCTGGACCTGAACACCTCTGCAATATGCACGTTCTCGTCGTCGTTCGTGGCCGGAGGATGCGCGCTGCGGTTGCCAGTATTGGAGCTCGGACTGAGGACGTCTGACGCTCGAGCAAGCCAAAGCGTGGCGTCAGTTAAGAATGCGAATGATGGGCCAAGAGCGGGTTTCAACGTTGTCGATGCGAATGCCGATGCGGGATTCGAAGTCTGCGATGCTGTCGCATTGTTCGTTACCTTCAATGTGGGAATGCTGCATTCATTTCGATCAGCATATTTCGGCGATGGAAGGACGCACAACTATGAGGGTGTGATACGTTTGCGCAAAAGCCCGAAGATGGCGCATAAATGTTGTCATAATAGCGTGACCTTGGATGAATTGTCGAAAGATAAATCTAGAGGACGAGGTAAATTTTAATACCTTGCGCTGACACGGCGTTGAGATGTGGTCCTAGGAGTGGCGTTATAGCATCGATGACTAGTACGCGGGCATGCGGACGTTCTTCAGACTGTGGGAAGGTACCAATAACAGGGCCGAGAAAAGGAATGAACTCGAGCCTACAGATAGAATGGCTTACTCACGTTTAAGGTCAAACGTAAAGATTCTAGTATGTCATGCGCAGCTTCGACGTCAAACGCTAGCGATACCTGCAATCTATCCAGCACGGCCCTTAGAGAAGAGGGCAATGCTACAGGAGAGCCTGGAGACGCGACTAATTTGCGCTCTTGCTGAAATATCCTCGCCTGATTCGCCGCACGTTCAGCTGAAAAGTCGCCACTAGTGTCAATCCAATGCACAACTGTGTTCGAATCGTGAGCAAGACAAGAAGCTGCAATGTGAAGCGCCAAAGCCTGCTCGGGTATAAGCAACAAATATCAGAAAAACCATGGTGGGTTCACAGTTTTGCCAGCGCCTTTCGCACCAGAGAGTTCCATAACACCAAAAGGCATAGATTCAAGAATTTCATCTAACTCGCGAATTCCGGTGAGCCAATGGGAGAGCGATGCCTGGACACCTTGCTGTGATGCCAGCATCTGATCGCCAGTTACAACATCCGCAGCCAGTGCGTTGATTAACCGTTGTCGTGCTTCCAGTAGTTCTTCGTAAGAAGCTGTTCCTGGTGACATACGCTGAAACATTGTCTCTAGATTGGCGCCAAATAAAAAGTCTGTTGGTGTGTTGATTCCGCATTCTGATAGGGCATCTATCACGGGTTTTGGTGTTGTTGAGAGTATTGTGCGAAGCCGCATTTTTGCACAGGTAAAGGTTGTGGGCAAACACGGAGTTATAGTATCTTGTTAACATTCGATCCGATCGGGCCACGTGGCTCGATTACGAATACAGTATTCCACCGGTCCTTGACACACCACTATTCCATGACACACCTCAAATAAAAGTCCATCCAGTTTGCTTGTATTGCCCCAACTTGTGCGTGATTCTAGAGTAACATTGTTGAGCGATGTTCTGAGCAAGTTTGAACGAAATCCATTGAGTTGAAACTCCGCAATTTAAGGGGCCAACTCCCGCATCGCAAAATGCTGAAATTTATGAATGGATAAATCACTCTACGACAATGCTTCAAGGCGTTGCACAATTGATGTGTCACATGATATTTGTTGTTTGATACCTTAGGATACATTTCTATTAATTGAGCGCAGCGTGAAACGCCGTTATTACCCCCCCAAACGGCTCGCAAGGTTGAGGTGGCAGAATCTGTCACACTTTTGTCACGCGAAAAGCGTGACAAACCCTGCGTGACAGGGGGTGTGTCAAGGACTAGTTTTGTCACAAAACCGCCGAATTTGGTAAATTTGCCGCGTGCCGAGTTCTGAACCGTTCCAAGTGCTACACCAATCACTTGGCATGTGTTCCCACCTATCTGCACGTCTAAAACATAGCAAAGCTCCCTATTTGTGGTACACAACCGCTTACAAAATTGGCCGTGTCAAGGACCGGTGGAAGACTGTATACTAGTCTCCTGACACCCCGAATCGGATTTCCGACCTGCAGCAGAGAGGGAGTGACAATTAACGGAAAATTAACATAAAACTAAGATAAATTTATTTTCTATCTACTACAGGTGTTAGAGCAGGCGGGCAGGCGGCGGTCCGTGACATAACGACTCCCAAAGCGGGCGAATCGGCGCGATGGCGGGGTGGTCGGCGGTTCGAATGCGAACGAGACAGGTGGCGACCCATCGCCGCCGCCGCCACACCGTGGCCACGCGCCCCGCCCGCCGCCGCATCCCCGCCTCTGTAGATGGCGCGTCGTCCGCTCTTGCGCCGTTCCCCGCCCTCGCACTCCCTTCCGTCCCGCCGCGCGTGGGCGCTTCTCTTCGCTCTCGCTTGCGTCGGCCCTTCCTGCCCC
>ML170163.1:247302-302075 GCA_004355085.1 Rickenella mellea | reverse complement strand
GTGGTCGTGGTCGTGGTCGTGGTGAAGGTGAACAGGAAGCACGTGACGTTCTATTCTAATGTTTGCCGGTGGCCGATGGGTTTCCGGGGTTCGGATTACTACATAAGGGAATTTATTACGCAAGAGAACCCTTCAGGGTTCCCGATGAGATCGAATGTTAACAAGATACACAACACTGGGCAAACACGATGTGTCACTGGCACGCGGAATCACGTCACGCCCACTGCGGTCTCCGTCCCATCGGCCCATGAACATTGTTTAACCAGACGACGAGTTATGTACCTACTCGCAACCCTCTTTCCCCCACCTACACTTCCTGAATGTCTGAGACACCTCCGCTGGATGATACGCTCGGTGCTTTATTTGTAGGACTCCTCATTTCCGTTTGGTCAGCCACGGTAATTGGTCAAGTGCACAGGCCGTGACACTGAAAGAAAATCTAGGTTATATTGACTGTATTGCTTGCAATGTTACCAATACTTTCAGACATATCCCAAGGACCGAAAGTTGCTTAAGGCTCTTGTAAGGCTCATCACATCTCTCAATAAGGCACTCACACATCTTCTGGCAGGTTGTGGTTGTCTGGTACGATTTCTCGTCATAGCCACTCCCGAATTCCTTGATTATTTTTTCTATTCCTAGGATCCTAAATACAACTCATGTCTTCATAAACGGTCAAGCGATGTATTCATATCTTATTGAGAATTTCTCGAATCTTGGAGTACTCCAGACATCTGAATGGTGAGTGGGCTTGAGCTACGACCTTTGATGGTGAAGTAGCCTAGTATCAATCCGTGGCATGCAGGGGCATTACTGTGAGTCTTGATCTCATGCTACTATTCTTGGGTAACAACCGAACTTAGGTTAATGGACTATGGGACGTATGGTCATTCATTCCATGTGTCTAGAGGCCGAATAACCGCGAATCCAGTGTTCCATTGCTTGGGTAGTCCAAGCGTAAGCAAATCGTATTCTTTTCTTCTACTGTCGCTCTCTTAGCGTTTGGTGAAAGGTTTTTTACGTTCCGGGTATGGAAGTGTGAGTTGCGAAAATACATTGTTATAAATGTGACCAATGACTAATAACTAATTATGACAATTAGTTAGTAGTCATAATTTCTATCTCGCTGCAGGAACTGTGAGCGTTACGATTCCCGAAATGTTACACCCTGATTTTGTCTTCTCCAGTTTTCCCTTGCGACTGCCCAACTTGGTATGTACGGAACGTATTATATGGTTCCAAACGATGACATATGTTATGATTGACCAAAACAGGTTTTGGGATGTGCAATAGTTTGCTTATTGCTTTGAACTTCATGCAACTGACATGTTAATTATTAGACACAACGTTTCAGGGGTGAGTGACGAGCTACATCTCGCCAATCCAACGGAAACTCATTCAATGTTAGGTTCAAACATAATGATTTCTCTGTCTTGAATTCAGCATACGTATGTAGCAAATGAGGAGAAGCGGGATCCAATTGATTTCCGAGACTCATTTCAGTGGATGATTACTGCGTCGCTTGCGAACACACTTATTTGCGACCTTCTGATCACTGGAAGTCTTTTGTATTACTTGAACAGAAACAGGACAGGTTTTAAGAGGTTGGCCCTCTGCTCGTCATAATTTACTCCGTACTGAACACCATCATTAGCTTGGATAGTATCATAAAACGTCTAATGTGGTACTCGTTGTCTACTGGACTTCTGACGAGGTAAGAATAATGTGGCCATTTTCTGAAACGTGATTGAACTTTAGTGGTAGCATTTTCGCATTGGCCAGCATGGTTACGGTTAGGCGCTCCGTTCTTTTTCTCACAATACTTATTCTAAACCTCACCGATAGTTCATAACGATGAGCCACAACCTAATAAATGTTGGCATAAGCTTCTTTCTGGGCAGGCTTTACGCAAACTCGTTGATGACAACGTATGCAGTTAATTGTCGTTTCAGAAAGTGAAATTTACCCTGAAGTTTTAGCCTCAACGGTCGGGCTGAGACTCGGGCTAAATTCAGCAACAACCATGAACCTATACAGTTGTCGGACATACCGCAAGAAGCAAGCGTCGTCATTTTATCAGTACAGGTATTTGCAATGCCTGGTGTATCTCCGCCAACATCCTCACAGAACTTGTTTTGCCAGGACTCAGTTGATCACGACGGCGCTACGCAGACAAGTATCCTGACGCCGAATTCCCTGCTCGATGGACAACGTACGTGACACAATTCTATAAACTGCCGGATTATCGACGAAAATGCGGTAGATCCGCAAGATCTTGCGTAGTTATGTTCATGAAGTTTTGGCAGGGAACATACAAGTGTGCTCTGAGTTGCGGAGACTCGAAAGTAGTCCAGTGAAAGCCACAAGAGTCATCCAGTGTCACATATAAATTTGAGGCCATGTAGCACATGGTAAGCCATGACATCGTAACTTTAACTGCAAGTCTTCGTTCCGGAAGATATTGATATCTACTGTGTGCCGAATATGATTTTACTGACAGTATTGATTGTCTGTGAAAGCAATTGAGATGCTGGGGGGACATATCAGCTAGCTATCGTGAAGAATGGAGGATCGACCTGAGCATTCAATCCATGTATTTTGTTTATGTCGCCGTTACTTTCTTACAGCACCGTGTCACGCAGTCTGTCACGCAACGCGGTAACGTTGCTATTTGCCTGCAGCACAATGTCTGACATTCCGCAGACTGATGTCTCCCGACCATCGGCGCTTCCTACGGCGCGACTAAGGCAGACGGCAGCGCAGTCTTTCGTGGACCAAAGCTCATCAGAGTATTTGGATCTCATCGAGGAAGAATGGAACAAAAAGGTTGATGTTGAGATTGACACTCTCGTTGAAGGCATGGTTGACATCGTGAGCCTCGCGTCGGTATGTTTACACATTTCGAAAATTCTGTGAGATTTAAAATTTTTGGGGGAACATTGAAGATTGGCGAAAAAGACAAGTTTCGAATTGCGCAGGAATCCTTCCAAGCTCAATGTCGCGCCGAGTCAATGGTATGCCCTTCACTGGAGTGATGCGAATTTGTCTGATCTGTACTTGACCGCCCAGGTCCGTGCTGCGCAATCCCTTTTATCTGTAACACATTCGATGAAACTGCTCCTTCTCCTTTCCGACGAGTCACAAATTGCAACTCAAAGAGACCGTGAACTCGAAGTTGTCCAGGGCGAAGCAGAAAATTGCAAAGCGCAAGTTGCAGCTTTACTTGACGAGCTTCTCCGGCGGCCATCTGCGACAACTACGAATGGTAGTCAATAGCGCCACATAGTTTAATCAGTTGAGGGCACGGTGATATTGTTTGTATTTCTTGCTGTACACATAACTCACAGGCTTTTCTCTAATTCAATCAGTTCGATCAACTTTCCCTCCTCTGCCAACCGTAACTTCTCTTCGACAGCAGAAGCTAGTGGTCCCCGCACGACGCCATTGCCGTAACCAAAGTGCTTGGTGATCAACCCCTTCAAGCCAGCGATTCCCCCAGCCTTGCTCACTGCTGAGTCACCATGCGCAAGTTTGCCTTGAAGCGTCATTGCATCCTCGATCCTCCCTGCCTTGAACACTTCGTACACATGCGCATGTACTTTTGGTAGGAGGTTCACGAGAGCGGCGATTGCACCTGCGCTCCCGGAAAGAAGACCTTGCGTGAACACATCCGACCGCCCTGCGAAGACAGCAAAGGAGGATTGTGTATGGGTTGTGGTGAGCCGATGTAGCTTTCCAATATTTCCGCATGACAACTTTGTGCCTACAATGTTCGGATGCGTGGCGAGCACGGAAATGATGTCTGAATCAAGGTCCTGCCCAGCGGTAACAACCGGGAAGTTATATATCATGGTGGGTATTGGTGAAGCATCAGCGACCTGTGATGGAAGTGTCAGCATACATCTTGGCTGGTATGCTAAAACTTACCTTTCTATGAAAATTGATGATGTTTTCTCGCGTCATTTGAGGAACCCATGTCGAAGGAGTCAAAACGAGTGCGAAGGTTGCACCTGCCTCCTTCGCATCTCTGCAAAGCTTTATTGTTTCTCGTGTAGACTGGGCACCTGTTCCTGCTAGGACCACAGTATGTGAGAATCCGTTCTGATCAAGAGTCTGGCGGGTTGTTTGGATGGCCAGTTTTCTTTCTTCGTGTGAGAGATGTTGTGCCTCTCCATTGCTCCCTTGTACCAAAATTCCAGTGATGCCTCCCTACGACACTAAGTTATGAGGTACCAGGCAAACGGCGCGGTGTCCCGCACCTTTGCTAATCGCAATACATGACTTTTAATTGCGACCAAGTCGAGCTCGTCATCGTTGTCGTAAAACAGGACTGCTGGGACATAAATGCCTGGTGGTGGTGCTATCGCTGTTGCCATCCTCGAGGATCTGTGATTTGCAGGGGCCGCGTTTTGTATGCCAACCCACAAGTCTATACACCCGGACCGAGTTGGCCGTTTGGGCTCTGAGCCCGTACTCCGCAAATCATTTATCTAATCTTCTCATCCCGATTTAGAATACACCGCTCCCAAAAAGGCATTCATATAATTATTCGTCAACTTGTAACGAATGATGTCGATTGACTCTCAAGCAACAACGCAAGGCCCCGTAGAATCGCAGGCCAGCTCACTCATGGAGACAGACGACACGTTAAATCTTTCGCAGACGCGTGAAGCAGCCACCGTCTCGGGTTGCGAACATCTCACTGACGCATTGACGAATGACACTACGAAGGCGTCCATGCTCAAGAAGTTTAAAGCTGCGGTCGCGTGGAGCGCACTGAACCTGCCCAAGAGTGGTCGCCAAACTGCGAAGCGGAGAAAGGTCCGGTCAACCTAAATAATATGTTTCTTCTACCTGCTTACCACCACGAATAGATCTCGATGCCTACATGTGGCACATGCGGTTTGACATTGGTGCGACCGTTCATATGTTTGGACTGTCCATTTGGCGGGTGTTGGCACGGCGGGCACATTGTGGATCACCTCAAAGAGGCCAAGCATCGGTTTTGTAAGTTCATCAATCCCTACTTCCACATAATCTTTTTGACGCCTATGTAGGTGCCGATGTAAAATCAGGCTCTGTCTTTTGCTCCAAGTGCGATGATTTTATTTACAACCGCGCTGTCGAAGACCTGTTCCATTCCGTCACACTCTCTGCAGAGGAGAAGGAAACGAAGTTTCAAAGTGCGCTACTAGTTCAATCAACACCACAACTCATAAACCCATCTTCACCATCAGCGTCCAAGAAAGGGCGAGAACCATATAAGCCTTGGATACCGGATGCCAAAGAATCCGCAGCATTGGATGGGATGATAGCGCTTGCATGCCACGGTCAGTACAGTCCGCAAAAGCTTCGTTCACACTGATTGAAATTCCTAAATAAATTAAGGACGAAGGGGACTACTTAACCTTGGTCAGACGTGTTTCCTCAATGTCATCCTCCAGGCATTATTGCATAATCCACTTCTACGGAACTTTTTCCTGAGCGATCGACATAATTGCAAGCTATGCAAGACGAAAGATTGCATGTCATGCGAGATGGACAAGCTCTTTGCTGAAGTGCGTTCTTGTAATCAAATGACATAAAATACTTACTTATTTCTGTGTGGCGAATAGATCTTCTCCGGTGATTCGGCGCCTTACGGCCCTGTGACGCTGCTTGCTACGACTTGGCGTGCCTCCGAGTTGGCAGGGTACGCACAACAGGACGCGCACGAATTCTTCATATTTGTGCTCAACCAGATTCACGCGAGCTCTCGCGGGTCGACGGAGGTCTCGTGCAATTGCATCATCCACAACGTGTTCGCAG
Organism: Rickenella mellea; assembly: GCA_004355085.1. Classification (NCBI taxonomy): domain Eukaryota; kingdom Fungi; phylum Basidiomycota; class Agaricomycetes; order Hymenochaetales; family Rickenellaceae; genus Rickenella; species Rickenella mellea. The sequence continues at coordinate 296,267 of ML170163.1, read as the reverse complement.
GACAGCTGCAAAGCGATGTGCGTTGTGACAAGTGCGGGAATGTCGCAAGCACTGTGGACCCTTTACTTGATGTCAGTTTGGAGTTGAAGGGAAAGGGCGGAGAGCTCGCAGAGAATACACTGGCGGGGTGTTTGAGGAGGTCACAAACACTCAATAAGCAAAATCAGTACACCCATCTGATGCTACCTCCCATCTGTTGCAGATATACACAGCAAGAAAAGCTGACTTCCAAATACAACTGCGAAAGTTGTGGTGTGACATCTAATGCAAGTCAAATTACATCCACAACCAGCTGTTTCACTAAACATGACATTGTAATAGTCAGCAGCAAAACGTCTCACCATTCGCAAACTCCCCCCTGTATTGAGTTTCCAATTAAAGGCAACAGCATATCTGGTAGTAGTCGCGCTCAGCTAACATGGTTTGGTTTAGCGTTTCGAGCACAAGTCTCGGGACAAATCATCCACGGCGAAGAAGATTGGTGCACACATACGCTTCCCGGCCACGTTGAACATGGCACCATACACCACTTTGATAGCTGGAATGCAGAACAAAGAGAACGAGAGTGGGCGTGGTCATGAGCCGTGAGCGGAACAGTTTTTATTTCCGTTGGCACTGATCCAACGCCTCCGATGGAAGAAACGCGGGGCCAGAGATGTTGTACGAATATGATCTCTTTGCGGTGATAAACCACGAAGGCCAAATAGACAATGGCCATTACACAAATTTTACGCGCTCGCAGGACGAGGTCCGTGCCTCAGAATTTCTGTAGGCTTATCTGATTCAAGGTTCAACAGTGGTACCGATTCGACGACGATAAGTATGTCCTAAACCCAACGCCACCTAAAGTACAATTCATTGACCCTTCATCTTGCAGGGTCACACACTCAACTTTGGACGCAGCGCTAAAGTCAGACGCGTATATGTGCTTCTATGCGAAACGGCACTTAGATTACAAGCCGTACACGAGGCCGTCTTACGTTGCGGCGCGAGAGGCGGAAGCCGTGAAGGAGAAGGAGAAAGAACGGGAGATGGAGGCTGCAAGAATGAAGGAGGTTGAAGATGCACTGCTAGCTACGGTGTAACGGATTTAAGCTCGTACATTAGCTTGAGATTTTCAGTGGTAACCGGGACATTGTGTAATCACATGTCAGGCACTGTCTCTATTTGAAAAGCAAAGCGACACATCAACAGTTTCGAATCTTGCCGTCCCCCACCATGTCTGACCTGAAAGTAGACGGATTCAAGGTAAATCCTCGTCTTCGGTGTTTTATTGTATTTTATGTCTAAGTCCCCAACAGTCTTCGGAAATCCTCGCAACGCTCGGCAGTGCGTTTGAGCAGTTTAGCGAGGCTGAGAAGAAGAACCAGATCAAGAAGGTGCGTTTCCGAAAGCATACGCTACCCCAACAAGTTTCACAAACGCATTATATGACAGACGAACGGAATCTTCGAGTTGCGGGTGAAGAACGAGGCAGGCCAGGAGGCAATCTGGACAATTGACCTCAAGAAGACGGGAACCGTGTACAAGGGTGCGGCCAAGCCAAAGCCCGACGTTGCCATCATCCTCTCTGACGAGACATTCACATTACTTGCGGATGGAAAGGTAAGCACGACCGTTGTCCTTGTATGAGCAATTAATTCACCGCGCATATTAGCTGGATGGTCAGAAGGCATTCATGACCGGAAAGTTGAAGACCAAGGGCAACATGATGTTGGCCACGAAGCTGGACGGAGTGCTCAAAGTACGTGTATTCCATATCTCAAAGGGGAGAATGCTGATGGTACTTGGTATAAAGACCGCAAAGGCTAAGGCTAAATTGTAGAGCGCTCTGCTTCATTATCATTAGCTGGTTTATACTGTTATGTACTGTATATCCCTTATTGCACAGTCGTAATTTTCCGAATAGCAGGAGTGGGGAGGTGGTCGCGAAAGCTGTCCAATCAAGGTCAGAATATGTTACCAAATAAGCCTTTGCCTCGGCGTGGTGTAGGCTGCGTGTCCTTGCGTAAATGCGCGATGCTGTTTAGTTGCTTCATAACCTGTACGAAATGTGTCAAGCAGAGCTCAGGCTGGTATTCCATGGAACCTACCTCTTCTAATTTATCCTTCCGTTCTTGAAGGTCCAAATGTCGCCTGATGGCAGGGTTCTCTCGAGCGAACTGAGCGATTTCTTCTCGATCCAAGTCGTATATTAGTCGTGAATCAATCTCTCTGGGAAACTTTTCACACAGCGTAAGGCGCTAAAAGATCAAGATGGATAAGGAAGCGACATACCTGATAGAAGAACTGGTCCAGTAGCTCAATGCTGATGAACATGGCAGAAGTGTAAGCCAGCTTCTCAGCCACGACGTCCAGGAATGCTTCGGGACAGAGAACATCATTCGAAGGCCCACCACGGCATCGCTTTGACTTCAGCGTAGCTAACCGCATTTTGAGGATATTGAGTCTATCAGCATAGAGCATCGCATGCCTCGCTGAGGAGAGAAATTCGTGAGATTGAAGACAGGGATACGAAGCAGCCGCATACCGTCCAAAAGTTGTGCCGGGCTGTACTTGTACACCTCGCCTTCCTCGACTTCAGCAACGTCCGTCTCCTCGTGAGCTTTTGTGAGCCTTCTTGCAGTCCGCTCTTTCTCCTTCTCCTCTAAACCACGCACATACTGAACCAAAGTATTCAACCTCCAGCTTCCGCCTACCTTCTGCCGCAGATCTTTTAACTTCCCCTCACACATCGTCAACTCCTTCTCAAACAGCTCCACTGATTTCTTCCTTCCAACCTCCCACTCCCGCTCGTCAACTTCAATCTCATACTTATAGGGCTTGATGCAGTTCTCCACCTGGTCGGACGTCACACCGACGCGGTCCCGCAAGATCGCATGAGAGAATTCGACGAGCCTCTCGGCTGCGCGTGGGTGGTAGTTAAACGGCTCCCCGCTCGCGATGGATTCTATCAGTGTTCGCAGGCCATCCGCAACGAGAAGTGTACTGTCCCGTCCCACACCGCTCTTCGTCAGGAGCGAGCTAGCGGCTTCTAGCTTATACCTCCAATATGGCTCGACTGTCTCCGGTTGCACACGTGAATCCGCTGCGAGCGCGGTGAGTTCTGGGGCACGCTTGTCTGCCCAATAAAGTTGCTCGAGAACGTCCAGGACTCGCTCGTCCAACATCCCCTTTAGCTTTGTCCTCAATTGGGGCCGCGTGAATCGGGTGGTGAAGTCGCGGAAGCGCGCTTTAAGTGCATCGACTGTTTCTGCAACATATGACTCTGCGGTAATGCGTCGGTCGTTGTATTGGACCTTGAATTGATATGTTGCTTCTTCAAGCTCCAGCTGCACCGCGTTCGTGATGCCATGAAGCGAGGACGCCATCGATGACTCTAACACCTCCATGAGACGGTGACGAAGAGTACGTGTGCCAACCATCAACGAAGAGGATGCCCCAAAGTAGTCTTTATGCGAGCCAAAGTAGTCGTCCTCACCGCGCTGTGCGATAATAGCCTTTGACTCCGTCCTGCTCTTCTTGCCAGACGGTTTGCATACAACGCCGACGTAACCTAGGTGGAGTGGATAACGATTTCCCGTCAGGATCGTCGCACCCTGTTCCGGAGGGACCAAGTCCATCTTCGTGACCACACCAATTGTACGCATGCCTAAAGGGTCAACTCTGCGGCTCGCACGTAAAGCCGGCGAGTTTGCAAGATCTACGTCCGCGGCGCATACGGCGAGAATAATATTTGGCTCCCTTATGTATTTTTCGCATAGCGCAGCGATCTTGTCCTTCAACGTCTCGGGCTGGTCCATTGAGGCAATTTGGATATATCCCGGTAGGTCTATCAACGTGAGGTCTGGCACGTTCGGGCTATATATGCGCAGATCGATAGGGTCGTTGGACACTGCGTCACTAGCAGGTACAGCGAGATTCAGGTCTGTGAGTGTCCGCTGAATTTGCTCGAAATTGGAGATTTTGCCAAGGCCCAGAGCTGGGAATTCCCCGTACTCTTGTGGATCGTTAGACCCGCTCGCGGGAGTATGAACTAGGGTCAGCTCAATCGGACGTCTTGTCACCATGTTCGTGCCTCTGAAGAACAATCAGGACAACATCGCAGTACAGAAATTAATTACTTACTTCGGTAAAAACTCGTGCCCAACAATGGCTTCCAGGACAGAACTCTTTCCAGAACTTTGCGAGCCAATGACAACAATACTGGGCAGTTTCAATGTGTCACTCTGATCAATACTGAGCAGCATGCTTCTAATCCCTATGAGCTTCTTTGTTAAATGCATGAGCTCGTTTGAAGATAGATCCCCGTGGTTTGAGGTTCCCTCGTCTTTCGTGTACGATGGAGGGGAGAGTGTAGCGGCAACCAGAGCGGCGACTGCAGCAGCTTCCTCACCATCCGGACGACCAGACTTCCCTCCTTCTCCATTCTCATGGCTCCGTTCACCGCCGCCGCTTCCGCCTCCTTCTCGTGCAGAAAAGAGATCTTTTAGGAACTGCGGCGTCTCGAGAGTTGGAAATTGAACTTCTGATAAACGTGAAGTAGCAGATTTGAGCGCGTCAGACGCAGTGTCGTAAACGTCGGTGGCTGCGTCTTGCGCAGATGATATCCAGCCAGTCGATGCCTTCTTGAACTCTGGTTTGTGTGAACGTATGAGCCTATACGAAAGCTACCCGAACTCACCTTCAAATTTGTAGTTGGCGTATGTCACCGCTCCTGCTCCAACAGCCGTTCCTGCCACCGGCACCCTGAATGCCTTGAAGATGAATTTCGGTATTGAGGCGTACGAAAGTGCGCGAACGTGCACATGTCGGAATCCGGTTGAATAATTTGGTGGGAGTCGAGTCCGAAGTCGTACCGCAGGGGAACCTAGCAAACTAGAGAACGGTCGTCGCGCTGATCCTGCAAGAGCATTCTTGGAAGATGATGGAATGGAGTAGTCCTTCCTAATCGCAGATGCAACGTGCCGACGAAGAATATTGTACATTTGGACCAGTTGACGAACCTGACGGTGACAACTGAAACGCAGCGAAGCCAAACGACTTCCTGAGACAATAGACTTCAATCAAGGGAGTGGTGTGTCCAACTCGAGTGTTTGCTGGCCAGCAGGTTGGTGAAAGTTGAGAATTAGTCCAGCACCCAACGCGGCAACGCCTGCCGCAGCGCGTAAGCGTAAAATCTTAGCGTGAGAACCCAAACATTGCCTCAATCACAAGTTACAGCACATCGTAACTCCCTTGTCCACAGACTCCCGACATTGGGCGAACCTGAAACTCAGTATCTTCACGTCTAGTTGTCTGTCAGTATTATGCCTTTGGGGCCGAAATTTAAGGTTTGCTCGACCGCTGGAGGGCTTTTTCTTTTACCAATTGGATGTCGAACAGTTCCTGGTAGTCCTGTATACCTGGATGGCTTCAACTAATTCGACCCACCTTGATGATTTTTTTCCGGAACTGTTCCTCGCAATTACGAGACACGCCGCATTACTCAAAGACGACCCCAACCGAAGTTTGGTAAATCTGATCAAGGACATTGCACTGCTGTTCATGGCATATGCATAGTTCTGTCGACGCCAGTCCTCGGCTTTATTCCATTGTTGTTGGGGACGACAGTCGGAGCGGGCAAGTAAAACCTATTTACAACGTTGCTATATATATAACTAGTGTGCGGCGCGGGAGGCTATGCTGTGTCTGTTACTTTCTATTAATTTGAAGTACGAGCAACCAACTGGTTAACACCATTCGCTGTCGCCCTTGACTCGGCGATGCAGAGCGGCAAGCTTTGAATAAACCAAATACTCTAAAGCATGTAAATTCGAAACCCGCGGAAGAGCTCAAATGACGGTTTGTTTCGCTTTCGATAGTTTGGCGATTGTAGCATCATCAAACCCAAGATGTGCCTTGACAAGCTCTGGTGGAGTCAAAGCCAACCACTGGTTCAGGCTTATATCTTCGACGATGTCTGATATAGACGGGTTTAGCGTCGTCGACATGCTCTCTACGGTGCATATACGTACCTGTGTTGAAAATTTCCATGAACACCATCGTTGTATTTCCTGTATTCTCCACGTAGTGGCCGAAGGAAGGAGGAACATAACCTAGACAAATGGAAGTTTTCATGACTAGTTTAACACTTTCAAAAACAAACGCATACCGATGTCGCCTGCCTGGTAGTCGAACGTTTGGGCGTTACTTGATGACGCGAACACAGTCATACGTGCAGTCCCCTCCCTGTGACAATGCGGGTGAATACTTTCAAACTAAAAAAAATGCGTTTGGCGCACAGGAAATAACTCCATTCAGGCTGGGTAGGATGCCACTGTTCGCAAGGTTGTTGAGAATAGTTAATGGAAACATAAATATACCAACGTGAAGTTCCCTGTATATTGGTTTACATAAGTAATGTCATCGATCTTCCATCAATCAATGTGCGGAATCGTACCTCATCGCCCCAGGCTCAACAGTGACGACAGCACCCACAATTGTCGTCGCGACCTTAAACGTCCTGCTGTCGATAACTTTGACTGTACCCCTTGCCACTTTCGTCGCCAGGACTTGCGAGAGTTTGAAAGTGAAAGGGTTTGGTACAATTCCTTGGGGATTTGAGACTGCTTGCTCATTGGGCGGCGGCGGCGCTACATGGATCCATGGATGCGTCACATGCCTCAATGGCCGACAGACACGGGGATTGTGCAGATGGCTTACCGCTTGGAAATATGTACAATTCTTTCGATGGAATGTGGTCGAATGCGGATACGTTAATCTGGAAAATTTTCGCGAGCACCTCTTTAGGTATATGCGCCATCCAATCCGTGAGAGAGAATGTAGAGTCCTCGTTGAAGTTGCCGTCGTCGAAGACTAAAAGAAGCTCGGCTCCATCTGGGTTGGTGTTCGTTGCCTGAAGGGAATGAGGGATCCCGGCAGGGAAGTACCAAATATCTCCAGCATTCTGGAAAATGACTATTAAAAAGCTGCCGGACCCCAAATTCAAGGCTTACAATTGTATCCTCAAAGGATTGACCATCGGAATTTATGGCGGTGACCCGAAGGCTTCCAGCTAAAATGAAACCCCACTACATGACGGTCAACAAATGATCTACGCCATGCGAGTTCTTACGCCTACCTCCGCCGTCTTGTGCCAGTGTAGCTCGCTTCGGACGGACTCAGGTGAGAGGTAGATGCTCCAAACACTCCGTGGCTTACCGAACAGAACCAGCTTGAAGCCTCATGTTGACAGACGCCATGGCGGTCGCGAGAGGCATTAACGCGACTGAGACAATTGGACGATCAGACATCAAATTTCCATTTTTGAACAGAAGGCAATTAACCGTTCTGCTGTCGTGCCCATCCCCCTGTTTGCATCCTGTTGTGACTCAACGAAAACGACCACTTTGCATTCCCTCTAAAAGTAACCTTCAGCAATCTGCAGTAGTCATGGTTTTGGTGCACGTACACGCTTCCTTGGTCAGTAGTGGGTGGAGCGAGAAAATCGGGTTTTTGTCTGTCAAGTTCGATGTTTTGCGGACCCAGGAAATCAGCTCCAAGAGCTCCTTCGTCGGGTTCTGGTGTCCCAGAAGTTTCGTCTTGGGGGAACGTTTGAGAATTTGGCGTGTCACTTGCAGGCGTAACAGTTTGCCATTCCGGTAGAGCCGACGAGGAGGGCGACGCCCTGCCACCACCTGCAGGGGCAGCCACAGCACCTAGTGCAAAAGAAAATGCGATGATGAGTAACGTGGAGTTGAACATACTGCAGGATGACCCGATCGGAGCAGCAAGTTGGCGCCTTTTATGCCCCAGTATGCGCAAATAATGTCACCGAGCCGATGGTTTTGAACGTTTCTCGGACACGGTCAAGAGGAGGTTTTCTCCGGATCCATGGCCTTGCCGCGGCTTCAGAGGTCATTTGACTGTTGTGAGCAGACTGTTGCCAAACTTCGCGAGATAGAGAGAAGAATGCAGACCGCCTGCCTGTGCGTAGAGAGCGGATTCCAGAAGATGCGCAAGTCCAGATAAGATTCCGCGGCGGCCTTTGCATAACAAGGTGAGATACAAAAGTACATGACAAACGACAAACTTCTCCCTCGTTGACTATACAACTTTCCTCTTCCTGCGGGATGAGTGGGGCAGTAAAATGGACACGTATAATTTTAGGACGGTGCCGCGCTCCCAAAATACGACATTACCTCCAAGATAGTTCGGCAGTGACGATCGAGCAATAAGTGATTCCGGCAGAGCTTCTCCATCGGCAAACTGATTGCCATGAGCATTCAGACTGTGCGACACCAAGGTCGGTAATTCGGAGGTTCGTGGACGGTGATATGGTGACTACCGTAAGACGGCATAGGCTGGGGAAGATTTGTGTGGATATGGTGGTTTGCCCGATTGCCTAGACAAAGTCTCAAGCGCGCTAATGAGCGTGGTGATGTTTGAAGAGCAATACGTCACAGTCTGAAGAACAGTGGTGGAATAACAATTGTTGTTCCGAGTCTTCGTTCGATCTGATCTTCGCAGAGGTATGTAGATATTTTCGGTTATCCGAATTTACCTCAGCGCGTCCATGACTTCGATTCGGCAGTTAGTCCCTTGTCTTCCGATTCCAGCGCTGACTGAAACTGATCTGTCGATGACGAAAATGAGAACAGACGGGCATGTGGATCTTATTGCGATGTCGTCGGCCTTCCATGTTCCCTTACGAAACTAATGGTCGAAGAGACAAATATAAGACTTAGAGTTCTAAGAAGCTGCTCTGTCAACCATCAAACGTTGTAAGTTCGTCCGAGTTAGCCGCAATGTCAATGAGAATGCTCAGTTTTCAATTTTGACAGTGAGAAAACCATGCCAAACGATTTCCCGATGCAATAGACGTCAACCGAGTGGTGATATGTCCAATTCAGTGTCTGCAGACCAGGTTGGTGAAAATTTGAGAATTAGACCTAGGGAAGGACTGTGAGAATGTGCAAGTTTAAGGCAATGTCTGATTCTTAAGCTAAGATCTTCTTTCGAAATTTCTAACCCTACCTTCCTTTTGGTATCTTCAAGCACATCCTCACTTTCATTGATATGGTATCACAGCTGAATTCAATATTATCAATATCTTGACGACTAGTAATGTGCACATTCAAGTTCATCAACGGGTGTGCTCGTCGGTAACAGTGAGCAAGTAATATTTTAGATAAACGCACGTATAACTAGTCTGCCGGTTGGGCAGGCTTGAATTGTACATTATAATCATGAATCCTTCTTCACAATGTTACTCGCTAGTTCCTAAATGATAAATCTCATGTGCTTGTCTCGACAACTCAGTGCTGGAAGCTCCGGACAAACAAAAGAACTGTGTACATTCGAAAGGTACTGGAGAGATCAAATGACGAGTTGTTTCGTTTTCGAAAGTTTCGCAATAGTAGCATCGTCAAAACCGAGATTTGCCTTAACAAGCTCTGGTGGAGTTAAAGCCAACCATTGGTTCAGGCTTATATCTTCGACAATGTCTGATATACACCAGTTTAGCGTCGTCGATGTAGTCTATACGGTGCATATACGAACCTGTGTTGAAAATTTCCATGAACTTCAATGTTGAATTGCCTGTATTCTCGACGTAGTGACCGAACGAAGGAGGAACATAACCTAGACGCATGGTAGTTTCATGAACACGTTACCAGCTTCATAAACAGTCTCATACCGATGTCGCCAGCCTGATAGTCGAATGTCTGGGCGTTGCCAGTTGATGCAAAAATAGTCGCACGTCCGGTTCCCTCCCTGTGGTGATATGTGTTAATACTTGCAGTGTAGGAGATGGACTCAACGCACAGGAAGTAACTCCATTCAGGCTGGGTCGGATGCCACTGTTCGAAATGTTGATGAGGATCGTTAGTGGAAAGATAAACAGACTTACATGGAGTTCCCTGTGTGTCGTTGAAAACACGTAAGGTTGATGGATCATTCATCAATGTAGGAAATCGTACCTGATCGCTCCAGGCTCAACAGTAACGATAGCACCGACAATTGTTGTCGCGACCTTGAATGTTCTGGTATCTACAACTTTGACTGAACCACCTGCCACCTTCGTCTCTGGGACTTGTGAGAGTTTGAAAGTGTAAGGGTTTGGCACCGATCCTTGGGGATTTGAGACTGCTTTCTCATCCGCCGGCGGAGGCGCTACATAACCGCGTTTTATGTGTCAATTGCCGGCAGACACAGGCAACGTGTAGATGGCTTACCGCTTGGAAATATAAACAGTTCTTTCGCCGGAATATGGTCGAAAGCGGTCAAGTTGACCTGGAAATTTTTCGCGAGCACCTCTTTAGGTACATGGGCCATCCAATCCGTGACAGAAAATGTTGAGTCCGAGCTGAAGTCGCCGTTGTCAAAGACTAACAGTAGTTCAGCTCCTTCAGGGTTGGCGTCCGTAGCTTGAAGGGAATGTCCGATCCCGGCAGGGAAGTACCAAATATCTCCAGGATTCTGGCATATGACATCTAAGAAGCCGTCTGTTTTCCAAACAAAATGCTTACAATTGTGTCCTGGAAGGTTTGACCATCGGAATTGATAGCTGTAATGCGCATACTTCCAGACAACATGAAACCCCACTAAGTCGGCGTCAACGAAAATGGTCCACATCATGTTTGTTCATAGCGTCATGTACATACCTCCGCTGTATTGTGCCAGTGAAGCTCACTTAGGAATGTCTCGAATGAGTGGCTGATGCACCGAACACTTCGTGACTTACCGTACAGCACCGGCTGCAAGCCTCTCGTTAACAGACGCCATGGCGGTAGCAAGGGGCATCAATGCAACTGTAAAAGATGGGCGGTGGTCAAACGCCAAAGCTTTTTTTAGAGGAGAGGGCAATTGACCGTTTTGCTGTCGTGCCCATCCCCCTGCCAGTAATCTGTTATGGCTCAACGAAAACGACCACTTTGCGTTCCCTCTAAAAGTAGTCTTCAACAAGACCGCAGTATTTCATATGTTTGGTGAACATACATGCTTCCCGCGTCAGTCGTGGGGGGAGCGAGCATATCGGGGTTTTGCCTGTCCAGTTCGACGTTTTGCCCACCGAGCAACGGAGCTCCAAGTGTTCCTACGACAGGCTCTGGTGTCCCCGATGTTTCGTCTTGGGGGAACGTTTGATCGTTTGGCGCGTCACTCGCTGGGGTAACTGAAAATGCTGGCGCGGCCGACGAGGCACTGTTGCTGCCTGCTGGGGCAGCCACAACCTCTAGTGCGAAAAAGCATAAGGTGATAAGTAACGTGGGGCTGAACATACTGCAGGATGTCCCGATCGGAGCAACAACATGTTGGCGCCTTTTATGCCTCAGTATGCTCTAATAATGTCACAGAGGCGGCGACTTGATCGTTTCTCAGACACGCCCAATACGGGGCCTTTGGCCCTGACGCAGTAGCTTCGTAATTCAATGAGCAGAATTGCGCCATATTTCGCGACGTCGAGAGAAAAGAATCCAGAGAGCCTGTGCGGGCGAGTGAGAAGTGCGGGTACTTTAGAAGATGCCAGTGATCAAAAATGAGATAAGCTCCGCGACGGTCATCTTGAATGACCAGATTCAAGAGAACAACACAAATTCTCCCTTGTTAAGCATAGAAAATTTCCACCTTTGCGGGCAACAACAGCGCAAAATGGACACGCATAATTTTAGGGCAATACAGCAGTCCTAAAATACTTTGTTAGCTCTAACAGAGTTCTGGCAGTGATGATCGAGCAATAGACGATTCCAGGTAGGCTTTCCCATCAGCAAACTGATTGCCCTGAGCACCTGGAGAGCAGTACGGCACCGAGATCGGCAATGCTGGGGTCCGTGGACGACGATGTTGTGACTAACTGTAAGATGGAAGAGGCTGAGGGAAAAACTTATTATAAGCAAGAATACCCAACAATGATCGTGGTGGAGGACGTAACTTGAAAGAAGAAGAGGAAGAAGAGTTGTTGCGACCACGTTGCGTGCATCATCGTTCGGTTCGGCCTTCGCATATATTGAGGGCTTGGGTTATCCGAAATCTATCTCAGCACGTCCACAAGGATGTCGATACAGCAGCAAATCTCTTGTCTTCCAACTCCGCAACATAAACCCCAACTTCGTCAAAGACAATGAGAACAGATGAACAAGCGGGTCCCAGTACGATTCCGTCGGACTTCAATGCCTCTCTGCGAATTCCGCATGGTGAGCAGAGAAGTATAGGAGGTGGATAAATTGACTTCTAAGAGCCAACGGTGTGTCAACCCTTAAAGTTCGTCCGAGTTAACGTGATCCTCAGTGTTGGATGCGGTTGAAAGGATGGCTTCCGAGCCATCGCGAAGCGGTGGACCACAGAGAGCCAAGCAATGTGGTGCCAGTGATACTTGCGGTCATAAGAAATGACCACTCAAACAACTCGGAGTCGGATGCCAGTGGGACCAAATGACGAGGAGCGTATGACATCTAGTAAATTGCAATGCTGCACGGCTGGTGTTTGATTCCGCTTCTTCCATACATTCACACGTAGCGTTGGTCCAAACGTTTTAGAGCGTGAGTTTTGACTATGGATCCTGTTTTGTGACACGCATTCAGCCGTGTGTCACAACTCAGGAATAAAGCACCCAGAGGTTGTAGCTACGTTGTAGATTAGCAAGGTATTCTATACTCTCATTCGCTGCAGCAGAATATTGATACAAAGTATATCCAAGACCAATCTTCGGAAAAAGAAGTAGCGGATCAGCGACAGAATACAGTAGTAAAGATTGGGTTCACAAAAGATAGGACTCGGAAGAGAGAAAATAACGGAAGAAAGAGACAAAATTATTAGCCTGAAATGCGTAGAAAGAATCCATACTTTAGTACGTATACATAAAACACACACGCATTTGGGGGACCAGATAATGTGCAATCTGCGGTCAGTTAACAACCTATTTTCAACAGTCAAATCTGCGGGGACGCTTCCCAGCAGGTCCGAGAACAGATGTAGCGCACAAGGCCCTCAACGAATATGGGCATATTAAGCAGGTGTGGGACGAGCTGCCGTCGGCGCACTCTGCCGGCGATATCGGTCGAACAATGCTTGTGGGAATTGCATCTGACGGTATGCGTCATTTTTGTGAGCGTCTGCATCCGCGTCAGAGTCGGTGTCCTCGATAGGGTCTTCACTCCATCGGAACATTGGGCGCTTCGAGTTAGACGACTCGAGCGTCTGCGATGGAAGGCGCTTGAAGGACGGTCTAAATGATGGACCGTTCTCTCCGTATGGGTTATCATCGGGAATCATGGGCGCGGGCCCGGGGGGTACAGGAGGGCCACGCGGCTCGATGGGCTCGGAATAGCCGTTGGATTGAGGCATATTTCCAGGATGGTGCTCCGCCGACTGCTGATGAGACATGGCAGGGCTTGTGGCGGTAGTGCCGGTGGGAGGTATCGAACGCGACTTCCTGGGTGCGATGTTCAATGTGGTTGGCGCTGGCCGCGCCATGACAGCTTGTTCATAAGACGACAAGTCGTCGGTGTGAGGTGCACTTCTTAAGATGCCATCTTCGTCAACATGCGGTATACGGGACATATAGAGGGGGTTCTTCTCATCCGCTGGTGTCTTGACGGACGGGAGGGACAAAACGCGCGACAAACCACGTTTAGGAGAAGGGCGACCACCGAATGGAGCCGCGTTATTCTCCGCCTTTGGAGTGGCACCAAGAGGAGGACCAGTCAGCGGTGTACGCAAGTACTGTTTCCAGAACTCGCGTAATTCGCGCATCTCATTTGCCCTCATGACTTCGTCATCGCGGAAAGGCCGAGGTGTGGAGTCCTGAGGTGGTAGCTTCATGGCTGTATTGGAAAAGAACGGTGCGCCAGCGTCTGACGTCAGACTTGCGAGGACTGCAGCGTCTTCCAATGATAAGTGTCCGAAAGCTGACGAAACCGCTCTCGCAGGTGGGAGCAGCCCGTGTCCGGAAGAATCGCTGTTGTATCCAGCGTAAGTATCAATGTCGAACGGAAGTTGAGCAGGGTCTGCCGTATGGAGTTGGGGGGTCAAATCCACCATCGGTAGATGCAAGCTAGACGACGCCGCCGAATTGCATGCAGAATTTGAGGCACTGCTACTATCACTGATTTGCGACAGGGAGCCGCGTCTGGGCTCGAAGTCGTATGAAGGGCCAGGTTGGTTGTAAGGGTCTGCGGTTGGGGATGGCATAGGGACATAGTTCTGCGGGGCGACCGGGAGATACTGCGAGAAAAGATTATGAGAATCTTGCATCTCTGGGCTCATATCAAGGCGATGGCTCTGGGTAGGTGACGCAAATTCTTCGCTCAACCCTTGGGTGAACGGATCAGGCGGATTGGCATACATGCCAGCGATTACATTGGGATCAATGGGTGATCCCGGGGGTAGCATGGCGGTCCTCCTGAGGAAGTCCGCATTTGCCCGATAGCGAGCCCTCATATCTGGAGAAGAGTCTCCGTCTGTGAGAAAGTGTAAGAAATGATGTTTTGGTTCAATTAGTAGAGGATGAGTCCAACCTGCGAGGGTAGGCGACGGTGCATTGAATGTATAAGTCTGCTGTGGCATTGCAGGATAGAAAAGCTCTGCTGCCGTCGGCATCGATGAGATATTGATGGGTGGGGGTGCCAAGAACAACTCTTCTGGGCGGGGAATGGATGCCGCCAAGCTGGCGGCAGAAGTTGCAGAGTCCAAAGACTGACTATGTCTGTGGCCTGGACCTGACGGTGCAGTTTGACGCTGAAACTTGACATAGGTGCAAGGTGATTTCTTCTGGACACATTTCGCTACGCACAGATAGGTGTTCAAATTCCATCGTGGGAACAACGAGATTGCGACGTACAACATGGGTTGCTGCCATCGCATGGCAGGGTGGATATCACGCATTGATCACAAGCTTGCTTGGAGGTGGTTGCACGAGTAGAAGAAGGCCCTTGTTGGCCCTTCCGTCTCGTTGGCGTAGTCGTCGTAGGGGGCTTTTCGGATGCATGACACTTATTAACGTGTCTGGAAAGCAGATCACTAAAGCGATCCGAGACCAGGAAAGTAGTCAGAACATGAAATGTGGTATAAGTTAGTGGTACCGCGCGCCTTCTGGCGAACTGATCTCCACAATGTTGACACTTATATGGGCGATCTCCTGTGTCTGTAAAATGTACGCGAGACGTTTAGCGACGGTATATGATTGATCGAGACAAAGACGGAACGGAGAAGCGGGGTGAGTCGGTGGAGACGGGTCTGGCCCCGCAGATGCTCCACGATCGCCATGGAAGAAAATTGGACGTACGTGAACGCATATGGCGTGCGACATGTTGTGGACGGGTGAATGTAGCCTGACAGACTGGACATTTGTGGTCACCGGCCATGGTAAGATATGGGATATATAGTTTGCGAGGGGGTGAGTTGAGTATAGCAGATGGTAGTGGTTGTAGTGGCAGTTGCAGTTAAATCTCTTGCCAGCTCGTGTCACCTTCTTCAGACCCTTCCGTGAACTGACGTCATAATACATGTCGCCGCTTTAATTCTCGGCACGCCCCGAACCCGCCCTTTCTCTTACTCGTACAATCACCATCGTGTATTTACCGCCATGTACACTACTTCCGAGACACAGTCGCAGAAATCAGCCCACTGGTGCAAGCACTTTAGCCATCATCGAACGTTCAGGGTCCAGAAACACCCACCTCGGTGCAGCCACAGGACAAAACACCTCCGCCGCGCTTCTGTCCGATCAGGAACGTCAGAAACTCTCCAATCATCACCGCATCGTAAAAATAAACTCAACGGTGTTAAGTTATCTATCCCGATATATTTCATGTCCACCGCGAGATAATGCTTGTTGGGTAGCGTGTACGCCACATGCTCGACATCGCCGTGTTCTGCGAGCAACCGTTCCGCCATCTTGTACAGTGTGGCCTTTGAATGTGCGTGGTGTAAGACACGTATGTGGTATGTCTAGCCTTGATTCTTACCTGGACACTGGCGCTCTCGTCCGTGGCGAATATTTCCAGAGTAATGGCACGAGCAGCGCTTGCAACTTTGTCGTAATCGAAGTTGCCCAGGTTGTTGGGGTCTAATGTTTTCGGTATGAATGAGTATCGCAAATCCACGGACGTCGAGAATATTCTGTCGGTGACTTCTGCTAGGGTTGTGTATTCATCCCTCACAAAGTTCTCGAACGCGGATCCGGTGGTCTTAATAACTGGCAACCGGGCGAAATATGCCAGTCAGAATGAAAACGCACATAATTAAGTGAAAAGACAACTTCATACCCAACAAATCAGCGATTCCAGACGTGACTTTGGCAACCATGTTGTCCTTTCCAGCAGTAGCGTCGACCTATATAACACATTGTAATAACCATGAGAACGGATGGAGAATGGGATTTCAATAAACATTCACTTCGACTTCGGTAGTACGTTTATCGTCGCCATCCCTGTAAAACGAATGTGTGTGGTCCTGGCCATTTATCGCTATGCGATGCCAACGGAGTTGTTCGATCGATACAGTTGCCTTATGGATGTGGGCGTACTTCCCCACAATGTGTGACCCAAGATGGAGTGCGAAGCGTTCCGGATGCAAGATGTGCGGAGAGGTTTTCGCCAGATCTATAATGCGAGTAAGTGGACTTGGTGCTTTGTCGAAATAGCAGCTCGACATACAGTACGTGATATTCTTGACTGTTCAATAATGTTTCAGTAGGGACAGGGAGTTGGTGGAGCATCTCACTCGAATCAGTCGCGACGACCACCGTATTGTCTGCCTTCGTGAAGCTATCTCATCCCACAAAGTCCTATTAGCTGTGCCCCGTAGTTTGACAAAAGTAAATTCACCTCGTCTCGATATCGCCTTCCAACAAAGTACACACATTATATTCCACAACTTCATGCCAGTTTCCATTCTTCACAACTCGAAATACACGGACTTTGTCTTTCCCATAGCGAGCAGCAGTGAGATTGAAGGACATTGCAATGATATTGTGTGCACGCGATCTTGGGTTGCGTGGAGAACGAGGTGGTGGTGGGATGAGGTGGGTTATCAAGATACGACCTTATATGCTGTCTGGATTTGTCTAAACATGCCGAAGGCTTTAACCCTGTAAGAACGATCCTGCCGGGATGCCTGCGGTAATACCAAACCACTAGAACTTGATTAGCTCTATCTCTGCAGTCGGACGATACAGTCACCATACGAGACTTGGGATACAGCAAGGTAAGTCATTAATAATCAGCATTCTCATCTGAAATTCATGCTGTAGTCAGAAAAACTCGCACACAAATCTTATTGATGTGAATAAATGCTCCAAATCTCTTTCATATTTCTGTAAGTTTTTTTTTTCAGGAATATCACTCAATTTTGTGCTTTACTCGATAGATGCATTTGCGTATTGCCAAATTGGGAAAGTCAACGTTCCGATACGTCCCGCTAGTCATCACATCTCTTCAACTCAACGTCGTCAGACGGATGGTGCGCCCCACTCTTTCAGCGCTGCGCGCTCCAACGGCACGTCCTCGGCGTTTACCACAACAACGTCGCTTCGCTTCCACCTCATCACCGAACCCCACAACGACGACGGAAGCGGCGCAGAAAAAAGCACAGGATGCGCTGGCCAGTGCACAAGTTACTGCGCAGAAGGCGTTAGACGGAGCAAAGAAGATTGGCGGATCACTCGGCGAGAGGATAGGATCAATGCTTGGATGTTCGTTCTCTTTTGCCTTGCGGAATTTATTGGAAGAATTTAAATTTGACACGTATGGGCAACAGCATATCGACAACCGCTGACTTACAATCTATCTGTCGGCCGCGAACTGCTCAAGCAGGTTTATATCGCAGAACGCCTCCAGCCACCCACGTCTCTTTCGCAGTTCACCAACGCGTACTCGACGATTTGGTCTCGAGCCTCGAATCCGAGTTACTGGCGGGAGGTCGTAAAAAATGGGCAGTGGGCGAAGATTGGTATCTATGGCTTAGAGGCGTATGGTATTTTCAAGGTGGGGCGTATTGCTGTTTGTCGGAAATATTACTTACAAGTTTTTACGCAGATTGGCGAGATTATTGGTCGGAGGCATTTAGTAGGGTACAGTCTGAACTGAAAGCCTTGCCGGACTAGAAAATTGCATCATAGACGCTCTTACATACCCTTCTTGCTATCGAGATCTATCCATGTTTCATATGAAGCAACCCGAAAGCGCAACCCAGAAAATTATATGTGTAGGTGTGTGGCGGGAATAACAATAACGCAAAAATTATTCCTCCTTCTTGCCAGCTTTTTTCTCCGCCTGATCAATGGCAGCCTTGTCGGTCTGGGGGTCTGAGGCAGCTGTTCAACCGAACTGTCAGCAAGTGGACGGGTGCGGCTACAGCATGACCATACCTCCAAACATTCCGCCTGCTTTAAATGGCCGTTTAAGTTCACCCTCTGCGGCTTTGCCTCTAAGATGAATGGCAACCGGCTTGGCATCAACCAAATTTTTGATGCCCATAAGTGCCTGGATAAAAAGTGGTTGGGTGTACTTCATGTATAGGTGGAGGAAGGTCATCATGGCAATGCCGAGGTATACGCTTCGGACCTGAAGAAACTCGTGAGCATGTTTTAACCAATGACAAAGTGGCAACACACAAGCTTAGTTGTCTCCGCAAGGTCGTAATCCCGGTTGGTTGTAGTAGTCAAGGTCCCTCCTTCCTTCGGTGACTGCAATGACATTAGGCAATTCGTTGAATCATATAGAAATGGGTAAAATGTATTCACCATAGGATTTGACGGTTCAACTGTCATCAAGGATGAGAGAAATCCACTAGAAACTCGTAGTGATACGTACCATACTTCAGGACGGTGGTATCGTTCTTCTTCTTGATCTGCGTGGAAACCGTGAGTTCCTGCTGACTCCTTCTAGAACAACAAAAATGAACATACTACACTCGAGATATAGTAGTATACTCCGAGGATGAGCAGCTGGGATGCTGCGTATCCTATACGAGCGTACAAGAGGACCTCAGGGTCATCGAATGGGATTTTTCGAGCCACTGTTGATCACGCGAGGTGAGAAAGTTGGGTTATGGGAGTATCTTAAATACTGACGCTGCATAGCCCCAAGGGACAACAGGAGATTTTGGACTTGAGCGTTCATGGCGAGTGAAGATGGAGGTGAAGTCAAGACTGTAAGTAGAGCCTAAAAATTTGGCATACGTGGACTGAATGTTTGTCTGCTGTTGGCAACTATTTGAATCGGTGTCTGATGGTAAATAAAAGTGCACGTGATAGGATGACGTCAACCAGATTGAACACGAACTCCACCCTCCGCTTTACAACTTGACATCAATTAACGTTGACCAACATGCACGACAACGACGGACACACCATTTCTAGGGCTGCCTCTGTCTCGCGGGCTAGCAAGCAAGGCTCGGCGATGTCGAGGCAGCAGTCTCTCATCAAGAAAAACGTCGCACCACACGACTTGAAGCCGTCCGACATCCTCATTGAACGCTTCGTCGCATGGAAAGCGATCGTGAAGCAGCTCATTGCTTACTTTGAGGTATAGCATGCATTTCTTAGTGTATAACAGCCCTTTGATAATTTGCATCATCCAGGGCATTGCAGATATCGAGAACAACACGGCGAGGGAGCTCACAAAGTTGGGCTCAGTCATCCAGGTCCCTTTCAGGACAGGCAACCAGTTTCTCGGAGAGGGAGGCGTTCAGGTATGCACCTCTTTCGTGCCAATGTCTCTATGTCTCAATCAATCAATCAATCGTGAATGTGCAGGACATATACTACGGCATACGTGATAAGACGCGTGTCATCGCTGACCAACACGCCAACTTAGGGAAAACTATCGACAGTTCCATCGTGCAGCATCTTCAGAAGCTGCGAATTGAAATAAAAGCCCATATCAAGGTTTCCCACATTCCCGTCCTTGCATTGGCGCACAATGACTGACACGGTGGGCAGAACGTTCAAAATGACACTGGCAAGTTGGCGGCCAGTGTTGCGAGAGAACGCGAACTCTCCACGAAATTAATTGCAGAATTGGCCAAGAACATTGCCATGTTCAAGAATACACCCATGAACATCTCGCCGAAAGATGACCCGTACGAAAAACATTGCCGATGTTGCGCAGTCGCTTACGTATCTTTCCAGTTATGTCGCCAACCAACAAGTCGCTCGTCAGCTCCAAAAGCAAGTAAATGAAGAGAACGCATTGCAGAAATCTATTATTATCATGCAGCAAAACTCCGCTCACTTTGAGGAAGGCATTGTTCGCGCGGTGCAGTCGGCCTGGCAAACGTTTGACGAGTGGCAATCCCGAATGTCTGCCTCAGTGCAAGACACATGGCGGGCTCTCGGCACACACATGGCATCGCTAGCTCCTGACCGGGAGTGGATCTCGTTTGCCGCTCGTTCCGACCATTTGCTCGACCCCGAGACTCCTTTGCGCAACCCCGAAACCATCCTTTACCCATCTAAGGAGGACCCTTCCGTCATCGCCGTTCATAGTGGCTTCATGGAACGGAAGAAGCGTTTTACAAGGACATACCGCGAGGCTTACTATGTCCTCACGCCGTCTGGTTATTTGCACGAATATTCATCTTCAGATCCCACTGCGCGCATTACGCCGATATTCAGTATCTTCCTCCCAGCGTGCACCCTTGGCCCACCTACAGCCGCGAACAGTACGAAGTCTTACAAATTCCATATTGAGCTCAAGAAAGATGGAACCGGAAGCACAAAGACCGCAAGCATCCGCGAGAGGCTTTCTGGTGGCGGGCATGCGTACAGCTTCCGCGCTCGAAGTCACGATGACATGATGGAGTGGTGGAACGACATCAGGATGCTGTGTGCCAGGTACTTAGTCGCCAGCGAGCAAATGGAGCGGAGTGGGCCTATTGCGGCGGCCGTTCGTTCCGCCGGATATCTGAGTGAAGATGAGGAGGAGGAAGAGGAAGGGTCCAGCGTCGAGGAAGAAGAGGAAGACGACATGTATCTTCCCGCACAGGATGGCGTAGCTGGACATGACGACGACACTGTGCCCCCATCTTATTCCCAACCCCACAAAGACTCTGGCATTGAGCTTGGTCACAATGGATACGCGGTTAGTATATTCTTTCCGCATGTTGTTTGAACCTAAGTGCTTAACACAATCTCAGACTGAGAAACCGCCTCTCGGCCAAATCGCTGACGCCGCCAACACGACGAATTCCAATGGCGCAGATGGAGTCGCCCGCAGACCAAGCAAGCGGCAGCAAGAAAAGGCGCCGGAAGGTCAGGCTCCTCGTGTCGTTCATGATGAGGACGAGCCCACGACGTCGTCTGGTGCTCCTGGGCCTGCTCCTGCGGAGAGTAAATTTACTGAAGTCATGGAATGAATATGCACAACGTCACACTACAATCACGAAACTGTGGCTACATTGGAAGGCTTCTTAGGAATCTGCATTTTTCTTGGAGAAAGAGAGCTTCGCGAGGGGGAGCTTGTTTAAGCGTCATTTAAGAAACTGTACATACTTCTCTTCTGTAATATGTGGGAGCATCGTCAATACAGTTATTCGAGTCGTTTGTCGCACTGTTGTCCCTCGCGGCCGATCGTCGCCGCCATCACAACGTGGAAGACGTCGTGTAATGGAGGAAACCAGTTGATTGCGTGATTCGTATTGCATAGTCAGGATCGGCCTTCCTATATCATTTCCCGTCCCTTGGGAAGAGCGAGTATTCCAAAAATCTGATACAGTGAAAATGTGCACGATGTTGCCGAGACGTTTGTGAGCGGCACCTTGAGTGATTCAGGGGGAACGGTGAACAAGAGGTGCGAATTTTGTTGGAGGTAAGTTTCGAATATACGAGTAGAAGCACCGGCGAAACTTAGCTGGTACTCCGAAGCTATGGGAACGATGAAAATTGCATCTTGTATGCAGCGCAACAGGATCTCCGCTTCATGTTCGACGCCAGGATTTGATCATTCCGCAACAGAAGCTCGTTGCTGTAACGGGCGATGGTTTGCGCTTAAAGGCATACCATCTATTTTAAACCACACACGAAGACTACACGAACTTGAAGGCAGGTGTGTGCTTCAGGCCAATATTGTTATCGTTTGCCTTGAAGTCGGGGTTGGCAAAATCCAAGGGTACATCCAGCCTGACGTTCTCGCCGATATGAATGGGAAGAAACACCATCCTGGTATCGTCAAATTTTCGAGATTCACTGATCCCTGAAAATCGAAGCATCTTTTTGTGAATGCCTTGACCGCGTGTTGAGGCCGCAATCATGAAATTAACGTACAAAGGACCATTGGTACCTCCCAGAAGGTCAACAAAATCTCACTACAATTAACGGAAGAAAAGGTATGCGCCGATAGGAACAAGACGGTCAGTTCTGCCGCGCGGAATTCAGGAGATCATTTGAAGCTTAATTGATGAAGACGGCACGAACTCGACGCAAGGAATGCGGGATAGCCTGAATAGGCGGCAAACTGCCTCCGAGCGATGTTTTGAATTAGACATTATGTAGGAACGGAGCGAAGGGGTAGTCGCTGAAACTTGATGGACCTTGCATGCCATGGCCGGCACTAGGAACAAGTAGCTGCATGCCCATTTAAATTTCTGGGGCTTGAAAATTTAATAAATGATAAGACACGGAGACCATACCTGATAATGAACCACCTGCAAGTCGATCAGCACCACCCAGTCGGATAAATGTAATCAGCGTGTTGTTCGGAGACCAAGAAGAGTCAAGACAGTATGTACAAGCTCAAATGCTACAAATCAAATGCTACAGTAACCGACATCGATGAAATCGTGGTGTCGTGAGGGGCGTTAAAGGTCGTAATTATGTACGTTGAGGTCGTTAAAGTCGTGAAGTATCGAACAGTTGAGAGTTCGTGGGGGGACACGAGGTGAGTGAACAACAAGGAAAAGGAACATACGGCTGAAACGAATGAGTAAAACACAATAGAAGTGTAAGAAAAGGTTCCGTGTGAAAAGGCGGCTTAAACGACGGGAAACCTCATTGGATAGACAGTACACCATCAGGTTTTCCGCGTTGCCCACCTCCTAACAACGGTCTGCAGCACAACCACGCATACACCGACACCAACCATGAACACATATGTTGGGAGACCGCCGTCAAGCGGATCCCAAGCATCCCCTTGTGCACTCGCCGTGGACCCATATACACCACCGTCACCGGCGCGTGCGAGGTCAAGCCATGACGAACTTGTGCGTCCTGGTACACCTAGGTCGGTAACCTTACAGTCAGGGTCAGGGTTCGATTGGGTGATGTGGAGTTGGGTGTCTTCATCATCGGATACGTCCTTCAGAACCTCATGATCGCCGGTGGGTTGTGAAGCAATCTCACAGTGAGAAACGAGGGTTGTGTCGGTGGGGATGCTCGGTAAATCCACATCGTTCCTTGCCAAGGCATCTTTGAATGCAGCAAGTTCCCGCTGTTCTTCTCTCCGAACCATGTCGTCAACATGCTTTTCGACCAGTTCGAGTCTAAGACGGAAAGCTTCCAGAAGGGTGCGTGTAGATTGAATGTGGAGCTGCAATTGCGCTTCCTCCTCCGCTCTTGTAGGACTAATGGTTTCCTTGAGTGATGGAACTTGAGACGTATTATTTACCTCCGGCTCATGTACGATTTCGGCGATCGTCTGCACACCAACGTCGTTGTTGGGGAGTTTCGAATTGACAATAGAGTCGGTTTGGAGTTCGGCATCAGTCTGAACCCCAGCGTCTTTCGGTGGCATTGTGTACCCTTTCCGTGCGGGGGTGTTAACAGGCCCGGATGGCACAGGTGGCAACGGCAGAGGTCTTTGAGAATTTAACTCGGCTCCGGAGACATCCTTCTCAGGCGACGCAGGGGCACGCTTGACCGTAGCACCAGCGACGAGGTCGATTTGCTCCCAAGCCTCAGCGCCAATGAGGCGACCGCGGTGAACGCCGTCAGCACGCGCTGTTTCCACATCTATCTTCGCAAGCCTTTTTGCTCTCTCTTGCGCAGAATACTCATATTCCATGTCAATGTCGTGGGGCGAACGCAATAGAAGCTCCTTCACTGTCAGCTCGCTTTCAGGGATCTGAAAAGGAGAGGTGGTTCGCTTTACAGGGCCATCATCAACAAGGAAGGGGTCTACATCCGGTGTGAGAGGAAGTGGACGTTCAGAGCCAGATGAACTTGGCGAGTCATTCAAATCTGGTCTACGATGGTGAGATGCTCTGCTAAAAGTAGCTTCGTCGTCGCCTTCACTTCCGGTGGCAAGATTCCGATTTCGCTTGGAATAATGGTGATGTTTGCTTGGACTGGGATTGAACAAATCCCCTTGCTCATCTCCGTCGCTCTGACTGGCGCTGCGTTCAAGTGTGGCGACCATGCCGCGAACTCGGGAGCCCTTGGGTGGGCTTGGTGTTGGCTCATCTTCTTCGTCAATGGACGAGGAGGATGAATTGTAATGGGAGTTTGAAAATGGCGATTTCTTGGGCGGAGTTTGTGGCGCCTCATCATTGAAACCCCAAATGCGGCCTTTGAGTACATTCTGGCGAAGATTGCGAGCCGCATCAAGGAGGGCTGTACGCCATAAATTGTTCACTCCCATCCTAGAGATGACCCATACTTAGAAAAATGGTAAACTCAAGAGGTATGACCTCACTGTTCGAGATCCGATTCAGAAAGTCTGAGGAACGTGCGACCGGTAAGACGTGCTTCTTTCACAAACGCAGCAATGTCGCGTGTGACTTGATGAGGCAACGGATGCGTTTCCCCAGATCGAACGCGGAGAGCGGTGACAAGGTAAGACGCGAGCTGGGATGTAGTCCAAGCGCGAGGGTTAGAAGGCAAGTTGTCGAGTTCCCCAGAGGGAGTCATCGGGGTTGATACTTGCGACGGAGAGGTTGTCGCAGGAAGCGTTTCTGCACGCGTTCTCCAGAATTTGGGTCGGGATTCAGGAGTGGTGGGCTCACGCTGATCGGTAAGATTAGGAGGTACGGGGAGCGGTCGAGGACCGGAGGAAAAGGCGGCATTGGCTATGTCTATGCTTGTCTCTGACTTTGAGAACCTATGTTTCGACGATGGGCTAGGTGATGATGGGATATAATAGTGAGGATTCTGTGAGTTCTGACTTGTGGTGTTGGAGCGAGTGAGAAGGGCTGTTGAAGTTGTTTTAATTGCGTAAGGATGGTGGTTGTGACTCGGAGATGGTTGGTTGCCGCCGCGATGCCCGTCGGGAGGCAAGATAGGGAATGGGGACGTCGAGGTCGACATCGACGACGATGAGGAGTGAGCCTCGTGTTGTTGGAATAAAGTAAAGACGGAACAACCCCTTTGTGTGACCTGTGACAACGTGACATGGACGCGTACAAAGATCTTCCCCTCATAAAGGTTTGCTGAATGACCACACAGTCTTGGATTTCCTTGCTCAAAATCCAGTCAGAACGAGCGATGTAAACTATCATCAGAATCTCCATTTACCCCGACGTTTGTGCAGAGTCACCTTGCCCAATCTTCAAACCTAAACCCTCAGGTCATCTACGCGTCACGAATTAAAGACAAACATATTCCTCTCGAAAACCCTCCACGCGAAAGCCGCGAAACAAAAGCCCGTAATGAGAAACGTCTGCGCCGTAAGGCTGAAAAAGAACGGGCGCGCCTTGGGATCGTTGGACGACGGGAAGCAGCAATGAAAGGGTTGTGGAAGCTGGACCCCTGTCAGGCAAAGTACGCGTCGACTGTTACTATCTGGCTGCAAGCTGACTCGGAAGGGTAGGTACCACCTGTTTCTACCATTGCATAACTTATGGCTTGGTTATATGTCTGAGCTGCTTGGCCTGGCACAAGTCCCGTCTGTGGCACCGTCACATATCATGCCCAACTCGGCGGGCATGCATGCAAAGCTCATCAAAGCCGATTTCCACGGATGTATAATGTCAGGTATGATCGCCTCGGGTTATCTACCCATAGAGAGCTGTGCAAATTTTTGTTCTTGTAGTAAAGCAGAGCAAAAACCCAAGTCTTGTCGGTCTCACAGGGATCGTCGTGCATGAGACCGAGAACGCTTTCAAAGTTGTTACAGCCGATGATAAGGTCAAATGTACGCCCCCACAGTCCCGCGCTCTACCCGCATCATTTTTCATGTTGGAAATTTGCACCCGCACTTTGCAGTATTACCCAAGCAAAACTCGATCTTTACTTTCTGTGTCCCCCTTTACGCGGCTCCCCAATCCGGACCCGAAGCGCGCTTGGATAACATTGCCGTACCATCGGCACCAGGATCAGAAGTGCCCGAACGTTCTACTTCATCAACTCCGATTCCACAAATGCAATTCGAGCTTTACGGGAATCAATTCCGTTTCCGCTCTGCAGACCGCGCTGGGCGCAAGTTCAAGCACAAAGAGACGATAGAACTTTGAAATCCTATCCGTTTGTACGGTGGCCTGGTTTGTTATGCTACTCGACATCCTCTGTACTTTGTTGATCAACTCTGCTCGAACCTTGCCGGAGGCATTTCATGTTGTCTCCTACCCCTGTCCAGTGGAACGTGGGGAACAGTTTTGTTGCGGAACAACGGGATAATGTGAATATGATGGAAGCGTGCGACTTTCAGACCTTGAGACGCATTCATCAAGGAGTTTCATTTCGTCGATGGGATATAGCACATAATGTGGTTTGAATCGTGTGGGCCTGTTTAACGGTGCCAATCTAAACGTGTGCACGGACAACGAAGGTTATTATCATTCAGAAACCGAAATGCCTGCAATTCAATTTTTCTCTCGATAGTGGCCTACACATCAATTCAAGGAATTGTCGTTGAGAAGTTGATCATCCGTGGCAGGATCGTCAAAGGTTCTGTGGGAAGGAGTTCGCATTGGACACTGGCTGTTTCTTAGCGGAAGAAGCTGCTGAGTCTTTTTCGCAGGTTTGAGTCGGCAACCTTTATCAGAACGAGACTTATCAACTCCGCAGCAGGAGCTTGGAATAATAATTTTCGGAAGGGTTGCGAGATGTCGGCATCGTTGGAATTTATGTTCACAAGGCCAGTCAGACGACCGGAGTTGACCTTTTCTGTACGACGACGGCAGGAACTCGATCAGCCCTGTCCCTCATGATCGCCTCGTAAGAACCTGGACACAACGTGACGCCTCGAGGATAAGCGTTAAACTTCCGTGAAGGACACATATATAAAAACAACCGATCCAAAAATATGGCGCCCAGTAGCCGCACAGCCACCCCGTGCCGACAATCCTGTCTCCATGGTAGATCGCCAAACGTCACAACCTGTGGAATGGAAAGATTGAATATGCCAAACGCTGACGTGATGGCGTTGGCGCTCACCCAATAGCTTGCATCAACCCAAATCCTACCGTTGCAACAACCTGAAACATGTAAGTGAGATAAAATCGCATAACAGGCTCATACGGGTACGAACGAGTGTCGCGATAATGCTCGCCGGGACACCGTTCTTCAGGAAGTCAATGTTTGATAGATATAATGTGCCCATCTCGTCCTCCTGAGTCGCGCTGTCGTAATAATTCATCAGCAATTGAATAGCAGAAAAGATGCCGATATTACGCTGTTTGATTCGGGAACCCGGAGACAGGCATTCCCATGCCCGTTGAGCAGATGAGACCAGTGAGGAATATTAGTAGCCGTGCACGATCCCCCGGTAGATTGGAACCAACTTCCTTCGCGATGGGCACCAATAGCACACTTGCAATGGTGTGGCTGATAAAAGTTGAAACAATCTGTGAGACATGCGTTAGTCCCACTACGACTAGCAAAGAAACAAAGCAGACCAATACGATGACAGACAATACAAGTACAACAGTGTTCAGCGAACGACCGCGTATCAGGTGGCGAATGCCTTCGTCCATGACCTCCAGCAACCCCGACGAAGTCACGCCTTTTCCAAGTGCAATACCGCCCATCGCCAGGAATACAATTGTCCACAAAAACTGTTCGAAGTCGTCCTACAGCTTGGTCGTTAAATGCAATATATTCCAGAGGGGAAAATGCACACCTTTCGAAGTACACCAGTGGAGAAAAAAGCAACAATCGGGATGATGGCAATTATTCCCATATCACCGACATAGCCTTCGATTTCCTTCTCCACACACCACAAAGCAATTGTGAATAAGCACACAAACGACACCCAGTATTGTTTAGCTGTGAACGATTCCTTCGTTGGCCTGGTGGCTTTGATTTGGAGGTTATCTTCGCCATCAGCCGTTTTCGATGGCCGGTAACTTGCCAGGAGTAGAAGCCAGATGAGTAGAATTGACACCGCAGATACCGGAAGCGCGACAGCGAACCACTGCGCCCAATCGAGAGGCGGTTCCATTGCTCCGAGTGCAATAAGATTTTGAGGTGATGAGATTGGAGAACTCTGGCCACCAATGTTGGCGGCTAAGGCAATCCCGAGCTGTCAAATATTCTCAATAGTCAAGAACGTTCCATATAAATTCGCGCGTACGATTAAGCATGGTGCGAATGGTGACTTTGGAGGTAATGTGCGCAGGATTGGCTAATCACCAGGTTCAATACATATCGAGACAACAAGAAAGGCAGTACACGCACTCGGATCAGGGTGAAACACAACGTAGGCGCTGCCACGTTACTGTGCAAGAATGCGGTTAGATTTCTCAATGGAACAATGCGGAAACGTGTTACCTGATCCACATACTTGCAAAGCAAGCTACTCCCATGAAGGCAAGCAATACAGTACTCGGCCGAGTTCCTGCCAGACTTAAAACTCGCGTGATCAAGATGCGGTCTATGTTTGTCTTGCTCAGCGCCGAAGCAATGGTGAAGCCGCCGATGAGAAGCATAATTGTGGGCGAAAACATTTGCTGGAAAATGTACCTGTGAGTGCGTGAATAGAAGTTCGAGACCGTAAAATCAATATTACGAAAGATTACTTTGTCGCGTCAGATGTGTCGAGCCTCTCTTCTTTGCCGTCGGGAGAACGAATGACCCGCAGGCATACAAGCAGGAGAGGAACCAACATGGATGTCACAAATAGGGGTATTGCCTGTGTAATTCTTAGAGATTCCTTCTATCCATTGAAATATTCCACGGAACCGCACCTCAGTTGCCCACATGATCGTACAGAATATCAATATGGCAAAGCACCTGTTAGCTTCTTCGCCATCGACGGTCTGGACGTTCAAGAGGATGGAGAAAATGACGATGGCAACAACGAGCGATAGTTTTTTCATCGTTATTTTGAAGCGACCTACAGGAGTTGGGACGTGCAGTCCATCCTCGATGGTTTCAACACGTCCCCCCAGTGCCTTGACTTGACCATCACTCTCACCCCTTCGCTCCCTTCCAATCATTTGTCGCCAAACAGTGTCCCTGTCCCATGCAATTTGTTCACGTTGGCGGGCTTTGAGCTGCCGGGAGGCTGCCCCATGATCACCACTGGTGACACATTTCGTATACAAATCGACGAGAAGATTAATCGTTGCGTTTAAGTGGTCTTTTGACGCATACGTGAATGGATGGGCGTCCTCTACCACTTCATGAAGATATGTGTCCTTGAGCTGCCGTGCCATGAGTGATAGGTGGTATGTTCGAAATGTCTTATTTACCTCACTGTAAGTAATTTTGTCATATCTTGGAATTAATCAGAAAAGTAAACCTGGAATTAACGACAAAATCTTACTTCTTGAGTATTTTCCGGAAGCCAGAATAATTCAGCTCCACGTAGGACTTCAGGGATGTAAGGCTGATGTAAAGGTTCGTTATTCGTCGCTTGAACAGGATACGTGTGTCAATAGCGTAATTAGTTCTTGCAGTCCATATGGTCTCTGGAGCTTTGGCAGAGTTTACAGTGCCCCCAGGAATTACAAGATTGAATAGATTCGCCAGCTTCGTTTTCGTGCTCTTAGATGAGTTGTGCGTACGCGAAGGAGACACTGGATCGTCGGGGTTGTGTCGCAGGGATGCCAAACTGGCTTCGAGATCTAAGTTTCCTTCGCTAGACGATATGCTGTGCCTCCGGTGGATAGGGGATTCCTCACTAATAGCTAAACTCGGTGTAAACAAATATAAAAATTGACTGGATAGAAACCTACTTGCGGAAGGGCGTGCGAAGGCCGTCGAAAGAGTGCGCCGTCTGCGGCTCGAAGAAGCCCTTCCGGCTGTTCGTTCGCGACTCCCGGGGCGGTTAGTTGGCTCGTCATCGTCATCATCGTCATCGTCATCATCGCCGTCAGACATGTAATGACCGGCCATGGAGATATCCTCCTCCTCCTTCGACTGAACCAGCTTCTCCAATTCCAGAACCTCCTGCGAGAGCTCTTGCTCCTGAGCTTCGTAAAATAGACAAATCTTCTTGAGCTCTCGATCAAGTATGGGGATGAACACCGCGTCCGTTGATGATCGATTTGCACCGCTCATCAAAGCCGTTCGTTCATTGGACTCAAGATCGTAGACTGTCACCTCATCATTCAACTGCTTTTTTTCAAGCTGGTAGATGTGCTTCTTCAGAGAAGAGTAACTTCGCACATGAGGAACATAAGATATAGTTCAAGGTGTGCAGTTCAGACTCACGCGATGTATTCATCCCACCACTCTGCAACTGCGTTAAATTTCAATGAGTTGCTGGTCAGGCGAAGTCAACCAAACCAAACATAGGGGAATGGAATTCGTTGTTTGATTACCTGAATTTCATTGCCCCTGATTTGGTTATACTAAGCTCTGATACTTTCTTGTTTCTTGGCTGCGATGTCAACCGACTCAGCGGAATGGCCTCGTCACCTTGACGGTCGCTTGCGTGTACACGGTCGTTCGCGACGTGTCGCCGACTCCAAATGTCTTCGAGTAAACGAAAAATGCTGAAGTCCTGGTATCTCGACGAATTTCTGTCTAGAACAAAGGCAAACGAAGGGATCGCCGTATTCCAGTTTCGGAGGCAGTTGGTACGCGGAGTGAGATTAGTGTGTAGAGATGTTTGCGTCCATCCGACACTCCGAGCCGACGCCACAAAGACGCCGGCAAACTAACTAAATAAATGTTACCAATTCATGGAATTGCCCCCCGTTAAACTTGGAAAGAAGATCAAATATCGGAACGGTCCGTTTTACTGACAGTGCAATCCCCCCTTCCATAACCATACAATTATGTGCTGTCACCTGTGGTTCTTTGTTGCACCAACAGGTCGACGGGACCCGATATTGATATGTGGCAACATAGAAATATACAGCGGGATCGTTAACCCAGGTCAATCGATGTTTGAAATTTCACCGCAATATTTTTGACAAGTTGATAGAAGCCAGTTTTTTGCGATGAAAGCGGATCTTCACTGTCACCCTCGATTACAATGAGACGATTCGCAATTCAATGTTGAAATTTTACTTCATTGTCATGTCGCCGTGCAAACCGCAACGGTGTGAGGAGGATGAAATATGGCCCCCCCCCGCTTTCCAAAGCCCTGAGGTAGCACTTTAACCCCGCGAAGACACAGCTCCGCCGTAGTCCGAATTGTGTGCCAAATGGGATCAAGGACGAAAGGCACGTCCCAGCGACTGAATATAAATCCTGAAACATCTTTGCAGGCTATCCCATGCGGAAACTCGGAGGGTCGGAGGGTCCTTGCCGAGTGGGATATGTTATGTTATTGTTGACCCACTGGCCTCGAGGCATCAATGATAATAGATATTACACTGAGTTTGATTACAGGTAGTTTGGTTCATTTGCTACATGAGTATTAAGAGCAATACTGGATAATCGAAAGCAGTGGTGTAGTGTTCCAAAATACCGATCAGCAGAGTTCATGGAAGGGTATAATGAGAAGTGAGTGAAAGCAAAATATATGCGTGTCAAATATTCAACAGATGCAAAGTGTAACTATTAATCTTGTGTTCGTCAAAAAACCAATTTCATAAAAATTGAGGCAATTAATAAAGAATTACTTCAGATGCTTATAATGATCAAGGTATATCTTCCCGATGTGCCGGAGACGCGGTGTGTTCCTGTGTGATGGCACCAGAATGGCGGTACGTAGAAGAATCGGAGTCGGCGACAGGGTTTCCGAACCGATACGCCTGGAGTTCGGCTCGTTGGCTTTGGGGTATAGGAGGACCCGGAGTGTGCATGGGCCATGCGGTGCTGCCGTCTATCGCCTGGGCTGGCGTCTGTCTTGCAATTTTGCCTGCGTGAATTGACCTGTTCGATGAATGTCATCGCGGACATACCTCGACAGTCCCCCGCCCGAGTCTCGGTCACTTTGCCAGTTGAAAGAAGGCGCTGGGAGACTTGGGGATGTGTTGAAGGTCGGAGCATCGTGAGACCGCAAAGAGGAGTCAGCAGCAGGTTTCTGGCTGTGATAAATATTTGGTGAATTATAATTGTGGGGAGGACTACGTCGATGAGCTGTCAAGCTTTTTTCTGAGTCAATGCGATGTCTCGAGAGCCTGGACTCAAACGCAACCGGCGCCAACGAAGACCGTTGTACCATATCCCTGGACAGCATAAGGAAGAAAGTCAACGAAGGCATTTACGGACAGCACACTGCTTACTGGTGGAGCGGGGGTTCAGACAGTGACCTTCGCCTCGTCCAAAGTTGTTCTGGCGTCGGCATAACTTGTTCACTTTCGCCAGCGTGACGTCGATGTCTTGCAAGACCCAGCGTTTCATCGTCAAGTGTAAGTCGCCGCAAAACAGCGGCTGCATCACCCGATGACGCCGAGACGTGGCTCTCGTAGAGAGACGATATGGGAGGTAACGAAACGGAATTCAAGAGAAAATGGCTCCCTTGTGGTGGCGCATCAGAAGTAACAGTTTGGAGAGGTGGAAGGTGAATAGACTCGGCCAAAGAGGCAGACGCAGTTCTCGGGCGTTCCCGCAAACGATCCGTCGGTACGGAAAGAGGGGACAGCCTCCGCGAAGGTTCCCCGGACTGGGGGAGTTCGACGGCAGGCGACCTCGTTGAAGACGCTCGAGGCGTCGGGCCGTAAGGCGTATAACGAGATTTAAGGCTACCACGTTCCCGCATTGGTGAATTAGGGCTCAAGGCGTCACTGGACGCCTGTGTCACTGGGGCTGAATGGACCCCCCGCATGCTTCGAATAGAGCCAGTGAACTCATAACCAGAAGGAGGGTATGTTGCAGGTGTGCTGCCTACAGTATCGGCGAAATCACTTGCTGAAGTTGACAAATTTGGAATGTTCAATGGTTTCGGGGGTGATCTCCGCATACGCTCGGCGAAAGAAGAATTTGGATCCTGAGGTGAATATGCACCTTGAAACAGGTGGGGATGCTTGGATGATTCTGCATGTTGCTCGTGCCTTTGAGGGGCGAACGACTCTAGGTGCGACCTCTGGACAGGTGTCTCGGGAGACACTGATGCACCGGGCTTTGCTGGCTGTGATCGCGATTGTTGTGGACGAGGATGAACCTTGGTTGATGACGTCGACAGCACGTTTCGTCGGACACGCCGTCTCCCCGATGTATTTGTGACCACCTGCCCATATCCGGGTTGGTCAGGCGATAGGCAGGTGCTTGGAAATGTCGGCCTATACATCGGATGGTTTGCACTGACTCTATGCTTCCATGACAGGCGACGATACGCACCCAAACAAAGGAATGAGGTCTTCGCGGATAGGCCATGCGACGCTGCAATGGATTGAATGGTCAGATGATTGCAGAAAAATTCGAAGAAAAATTCAGACCGTCGAGCAAGGCGTAGAGCGATCTGAAAGCATGTCAGTGGACGCAGTGTGGGGCGGTGGGACGGAGAAGTTGTACCTCGTAAGGCATCCAAGTTCCCTGTATTTTTAGGTACCCCCCGCGAACGCGTCTCAATTGAGGTGCTAAATCGGGCTGAGACTCGAGCATTCGGACGATGTCCGCTACAGGGGAGAGTTGACGCGACGCTGCATAAACAGACAACAGTCTTTACATACCCTTTGCGTTCCCGAGAGCTGAGGAAACTATGGAGTTAGATATTTTATCGCGATACGTCCTTGAGCTAGTACCTTTCCAAATTCCTGTCCATAAAATGTAGCCATCATCAATATCCATCATAATCCACTGCCCATTAAGCGGATATTCATAGACTGGTCTGTAGGACGGTTAGGTAGGCGGGGACATGGAGACGAGATCCACGCACATATATCCCCGTGGGTCATTACTAGTAATGTATCTACCCTTTGTTACCTGATGGCTTGTGCTGGCGTATGGACGAAATCTGGCCGCCCCAGTCGCGGTCTCCGTGGGCGGCGAAGGCATGGAGTCCTGGAAGTGGGCATCAAATGAACCGCCAACGGCAGCAAAATCGATGGATGGACGAACCTGGAGCAGCCCAGCGGAGTCCATCGAGATGAACGAGGACAAGGCGGGCAAAGCAGGAAACGCCAGTAAAAAAATAACTAGGCACTATAATAATAAAAGCTGGGCGTCTCGTTGCAGTAAGTTGGAATTCGTAACAAGGATCGCACGACCGATGTCCCCCGCCATGGAACGGCATCTCAGAGGATCCGCCACAAACAGGCAATCTGAGATATGCTTCGTCAAACCCTAGGCAGGCACCGAGGTCTCGGCCCGTAGTGATCGAAGTGTTAAGGGTTAAGGTTTACTCGCACGTGAAACAATGATCTTCGAGTGTTCCTAAAAATTCGCACTGCGGGGGGTCCACGGGTAAATAACCCCCCACCCGATGACTTGAGATCCTTTCTTGGGACTGGTGACCGTTTTCTGCCATGGAATGGCTGCTACCGGCTCGTCATGGTCGACATGGTATTCGTTTGCATGCCTCGTCCGAACAGCCCCCGCTCCCCGAGACCTAGAATTAGAATTATGAGGCTACCGGCGATCGCTGCCTGAATAATAGACATTCGGACACATTTTGTCTCGTGTCCCCAGGGGCGAATAAATACAACAGTTTGTCGGAGACTTCGACATCTGCGAATGAAGCCCACAGACTGAGGCCCCATCAGGATAGCGCCAAAGAGGCTCGGTTAACTCGGAATTCTCCTCAGAATGGCGCACTCAATGCACAGACCTTTTACGGCACTCCCCTACAGCCAAACGTCTCGTTTTGCGTATGTGATCGCGGCATCATCGCGCTCAATTTCGACATGGGACTTTTACGCGGCACACACGAAGAAGTTCACAAGCCGGCGCAGCAGGTTCTAATGTTTCAAATTTGTCGGTTCCGAAACGCGCCTTTCGAGGAGAAAAAATGACACGCATATCACCGTAGACGCGAGCAAATCTATAAGAAATCTTGAAGAAATCACTATCTCGTCATATCACGGAGGTCCGGTAAGGCACCTCATTGGATCATCCACGCCCCAGGGCCCGCCTGACCTCGGCTGACCCTGATCCCCCTCCATCCGTGTAAATCACACTGCTGATTTCAAAACCATTGAACTGGCTGGCCGCGCAAATCGTGTATGCTCCCATGTTCTCGAAGGCCAACCAGTCACCAACTGAGAGTTGAGCTGGCAATTGGGTCACGGGGCAAACACAGTCGATCGAGTCACACGTGGGTCCCCAAACGCTGCTTGCTCGAAGTATAACAGGTGATGGAAGATGAAAGGAACCACCCATTGATAGGACATATGGGTGTACGACCTGATGATCGAAGAGGATGCAGTTAAATGCGCCGTAAACCCCGTCGTTAATGTAGTCTTCAGGAACAGCCAAAGATTTTAGCCAAAAGTTCGCGTGGATCTGTATGGACACTTACACATGACAGTGGGCTGTGACGAGTCTACATCGGATCTTTGGTCCGAACAGTCACCCATTGGTGCACGACGTGCAATAATGTTTGCTGCCAGCCGAAACGCCTTGGAAACATAAAATCGTCCGGGTTCGGCAATAATCCTGATCGACTCTCGCACCGGGAAATAACGATCAATAGCTGATGAAAGAACCGAAGCGTTGGTCTCGAAATTGCCGTCCTCGAAACCGCCGCCGACGTCTAGGACAGTGAAGTCATATCCAGCTTCTTTGCCCATGTCAAACGCCGAACGAGCACGCATGATGGCATCGGAAAATGCGTTAGAGTCATAACAACCACTGCCGACGTGGAAGCTGACACCAACAACATTCAAGCCCAATTCCTTTGCTTTTCGGAGAAGTCCAGGGACGGTCACAAGGGGTGCCCCGAATTTCAGTCCAAGGCGGCAGAGGCTCTTCGAGTCGTCGGTCAGGATACGGATGACGAGTCGAGCTTTAGGATGCACGCGTGCAATTTTGTATAACTCGTCCCCGTTGTCGAACGTCATCATGTCAACCCCAGATTTGGCGGCGTTCCGGATAAATGAGGTGGCTTTGCAAGGGTTTGCAAATATAATTTTAGAAGGATCAACACCGCCAATCTGCAAAACTTGTGATATTTCACCACTGGAGGCGCAATCAAACCCAGCGCCAAGCGCTGCGAGAAGGCGTAAGACGAATGGGTCAGGGTTACACTTCACAGCTACAATGACAATTAGAATCAATTAACTAGTGTTGTGTCGTTCGAAACAGACGCTCGTACCATAGAAAGGTTCGATTCCTGGGAGAAATCTCTTCCATCGCTGATGTTGCCGATAAACTTGACCCAGGTCTGCTACGAAGAAGGCCTTTTCTGCGTTATGTTCGCTCTGCGCTGCCAGACGAGACGCTTTTATAACACCACTACGAAGGTGAATGTCGGGATGTCCGCGGAGAAGGGGCGGGAGTGATGGGTCAATAACGTCGATCTCCGCATCATCCAATTCATTTAAGGGGTCTGAAGAAAACCGAGGGCAATTGGTAGGGGAAGTCGAGAGGAATGTTTCGTCAGTTATGCCGCTAGACAGTACTGTATGTCCGTGGGACCGGGTAATCGCGTCAGGACGTGACGGACGATCAAACGACGTAAAATCGAAATCGATTGGTGAAGTAGCTGGTAATACGTCCAGTTGTGACATTCGGTCTCCGGCAATTAATAAGCCGGGTTCAAACTCTAATAAGTCTGCCAGTGAAAGGGGTGGTGGATACGCTGACTGAGATGGTCGCTCGGAGCTTTGCGGAACAGGTGGGTGGTCTTGTATGTGTGCGTTCGTTGATTTACCGAGCCTGAACCGCCGCGGTGGGAAACCGGGCGGGACGACGACGGTAAAATATAACCGAGTTCAGTAGGAGTGTACCTCGCTCTTTGGATGGCGAGGCGGAGTTCGGGGGCAATGAGAATGTGTTGAACGTGGCAAGGAAAGAGAAAGAAAACAACTCTAATGCCGATGGATGCGATTTAGGTCCTGTCAGGGAGGTTCACCTACACCAATTATCTAAACCAAAAACATTCGAAATGGGAACATGAAACAAACCTCGAACTGACGACCACCTGTTGGGAAGAAATTTCAACATACCAATACTAAATATTTAATAGAAAGAAAAGAGCATACTCTAGGGAGAGCAGACGAAGGTCTGTGTTTCTAGCTTGGTCTGAAATGTTTGCGGGTAGTTGCTCTTTATACGGAGAGTTGGACGTAGCTGACGCTCTGAGGTTTTATGCGACTGGATGGCGGTCGGAACCACAGCACAACTTTTATTGCGGAGTTTGAACACATCTGTGAATCGATTCGGCCAATTCTGGAAGTCTGGCACAGCCATCCTCATGATTATGACGTCACTGCAAATGGCGAATATCCCTTCATGCCTCTCGCCGAACTATGTAGGCGAACTCGTTATGCAGTGCCAAGTGAGCGATCGTAGTGTAAAGTATTTCATACAAAGTCGCAGATGAAACGTCGTATTGAAAATACAAACACTGCATCCGTTCGACAATGCACACTCAACCATTTATATCCTTTTCTGGTTCACTCGTTGTTGAAGTCGGTATGGCTATAACCATTGTCCTTTCGAGTGGGACCTGTCAGATACCTGACATATCAGAACTATTCAAGCGATGGCCATCAATCGCAGGCTTGGATGACGCTCCAGAGTTTGGAAGGATTTTGTGTGATGCCCATGGCGACCGCTTGCTTGTGTGAGTTGTGTCTGTGCCCAAGGTGGTGGTGGAAGCATAGATTGCATTTGTGTTGTCATCCCATTCGACCAAACCTCCTAGAGGGAGGTGCTGAACAACAACTCTCTTCCAAAGCACTTCTGCCTATGACACAGAAATGATTGGTCAACGAGATATAGTGCAACGCTTGACGCACCTCATACATCTTAAACAAGCCTGAGTTTACTTTACCCCAATTCGGCACACCTACGGCGATTGAGTGGAGTTGCGAGGAATGTTCGTGGAAGGGACCACTCTTGACTTGATGGATTCGCATGATCGAAAGATAGTAAAGATTTGAGGGGGGAAGCGGGGGCCGTAGAATTGAGGAGACGGGAATAATCGTCTGATCTACCTCTCGCGATAAATGCAGTTTATGCAATGTTGGAATGATGTTCACCTCTCAGTTGGGCACTGCCGAGGATGTACCCAAGGAAACTATAGTCATCTAATCCCCAGACCCCGTGACTTCCGGCAGGTTCAAGCTTGTATACATCCTGTAATTTCCAGCAAAGTCGCAGATATCGTTCAAAGACGGTCATCACAACTTCTCGCTCTTCTTCAGGCACCGGATTAAAGAAACGTATCAGTGTCAAGCAAAGAAGTAGCAGCCCAAATGCAGCTTCATGCCCCGTTCCGTAGTCCATACGAAGGAATGAGCCGAAAGAAATGATAAGATAAGGTTTCAGTTGAGGAGCGAAACCTTTCAATTGCGGTGGCAGAAGGATCTCTAACAGCTCGCTGGCATGCTGTTATCGAAATATGAGATGGCGAAATTGTGCGTTGATGAGACTCGTGGGGCATACATCTTCTAGTCTCTTCCCCCATGTGCGAAACGCGAGGTTTCCGAAACGTTGGGGTGTCGGAAGCGGCGGAATCTCGTCGATCCAAGAGTCCAGCTGGTCAAGCAGCCTTACCATCGCAGAGATACCCTGATGCGCCAGACGAGCACCATTAGTTAAGGCTCGATCACACTCCTGAATTCCCCTTACCGTAGTAAGATTCGCGTGACGATTGGGAGAGAGCTCGTGACCAACGACGGCCTCGCATAATCGATGGAGAAACAATAAGTAATTTTGGTATCCTCTGGTCGTTTTCCAGCTGACGACGTCGTCTTCTGACCGTATGAGAGGGGATGGGGACTTCAATGACCCTTTGGAATCATTCGAGAGCATGCAAGGGAGTTCAGGATATTCACGCGCCATCGTTCTCGAAGGTCAGTTGTCAGTGTGTTATCAGGCAGGTTTTGGAACTCCGCTACATTTTCACGCCACCCGCGTAAATATCTTCAACTCGAAATGACTTATCGCATTGTCTTCAGTACAGATATGTTCTCATAATTTATTTTATCACACATTTCGGAATTAGCAATCATAAATTGCTAATGTGATATATCCAGGTAGGATGTCTCAGACTTGGGACGACGATGAGGGGGAATTTGTATTTTGATGTCGTAATTGCTAGCGCTGAAGTATTAAATGTTCATCATGCCCTCACAGGATCCCAGAATGCGGTAGGTGAATTTGTGTCAATTAATGTTAGGCTTGAATGCCTCCGCTTCAGGGGCAACTCTGGATCCAATGTGGTGAATCTTCTGGATATGCATGCATATTCTATCTTGAATGCACCGTGATAAATTTGACCTCTTTTTCGGTTTACCAGGGAGGATCATATGAGTGAAAGTACATCTAGGCGGGCGATCGGTGGTATTACTTAGGATGTATGGGAAGCAGGCTGAGATTGAACTGGGGCCCTGCAGTGTATGAAATACGCGAGACAGTAATATTGAACATACAAACAAAATCTGCTTAAGAGATCAGGAAAACATGCTTCCAGTGAGTTCCAGACTGTGTCTGTACCTAATATGGACCATCTGGCACATCGACGTCCCGTTACTGTATAATTTATGATTAAGATTATTTTCGTGACATGTCGGGGACAAGCTTCGGAAACATCAATTCTAAAGTGGCTGAGAACAGCATCAGGCTGCGCCTGTGTGTTTAGGCGTAGCGGCGTATACTAAAGTTGATCACTTAGATTTACAGCACCAGTAGACGCGGCGGCCACATAGACCGATGGTCCGCAATAATCAGTGATGCGCTTCTCGGGGAAAAAAAATTAAATAAAGTACTATATAACCGTTCTTCAGAACCACCACCTCACATACAACTCATTTTCTTGCGTGTCAGGATTTTCTCGTACTGCGCACGAGCGACCGTAACGTGTTGCACATAAGAAATTTCTTGTCGTTATTTTGAGGTTGTTAAATACGCGTTTGATTTCTGGAGGATTCAAGATTTCTGATCCGTTTTAAATTTGTTGTCGCTTTCAAGTTTAAGAAATAATGCGAGAGCAGGTGACATTTCATAGTGTAAATGAGTAATTTGTCTACCTTTTGCATGAAAATGGGTTGTATATAAGAGCACATCAATTTAAATTTGTAGCAATGCACCGGACCACCTCACATGAACATCGATCTCAGGCTCTTGCGCATCAATGCAATGTGGACTCAGACTTCGTGGCATTGACATGGCATATGTAAGACATACATGTGAAATTCAAACAACGGCGACAAGGCGCATCTCCAATGGCTCAAATTTTCGAGCACGTCAGTGGTCCTGCTTTTCTGCTTTTAGTAGTAGCGTGAGAATTCACGGTTTGGAAGTCCGCTTACGGCGTCGTAACGGCGACGCGCCACTTAACGCGTTTCGTTCGGTCCTGTTTGAATCACTCCTAGTCTCTGACTTACCCTCAGTATATTCATCTATGGCTCCGTACGACGACTGGAACAAAGCAGACGAGGATGAGGAGGACGAATTGCAAGATGCGTCGGTTAGTAGTGCTGAAAGGTTCCTGGCATTATTTGATAGCGGTTGCGTGGACAGACGTTTGAAGGCCAGCGCGATGTCGTTCTTTTCTGCATTGACGCATCTGAATCTATGCATGCCGTTCGTGATGATCCAAACGGAGACGGTGCCAAGACCAGCCATTTGTATACCGCTTTAGAAACAGCCATGCAAGTTCAAAAGCGCAAAGTAGTTGTTGGGCCGAATGACTCTGTTGGAATTCTTTTGTTCAATACTGTGAGTCTCCCATGTTATTTGCAATATTACTATAATCTCTGTGGTTTCTGTCGGAACCAGTCGCGTAAAAACGAGTCAGAAGTAAGAGGGAGCACAGAATACAAAAACGGGACCTATGTTTTCCAGTCGATGTCACAAGTCAATGCTCCTAAAATACAAGAGTTGATGCGACTTCTTCACGGTAATTTCCACCATAATTTGCGCTCACCGAATTTCATAATATTTTTCAAGAATTTCGAGAGGACACGGATTTTTTTAATAAAGAATTCCCACCCATGGAGGAAGGAAAGGTCCCAATGGGAGACGTTTTCACAAGTTGCAACTGGGCTCTGCGCGATGGGTTAGCTTTGAATCAATTTACGGAAAATGACTGACCTCGTGAATATGTCACAGAGCTCCAAAAACTGGGATTAAGCGCATATTCTTGATAACAAATGAAGATAATCCTCATCCTGGGCCAAAAGCGGCGCGGCTGGTCACATCGGCTAAGACCACACTTATTGCGAGTCACCATCACAATAGTGGCACCCCGACCTGTAGCTTACTGACATCCTTACATAGGACCTTACTCAAACTGGTGTTACCATCGAACCATTCTTTATTTCCACCCCAGAGAAACCGTTTGACCCAACAAAATTCTGGTCTGTGAGTGAACCCTCATGAAAGACAAGCAGAATGGACCTCATATTTACCTTCGTGTCGTCTAGTCGGTGCTCCCACCGTCTTTTGCGGAAGATGACGACGAAGTTGATGAAAGTCTCCTTCCTGCATCAATCTCAATAAGCCGCATCGAAGATCTCCTCGCGCAGATGCGGTTTCGTGAGCAGCCAAAGCGGGCGCAATTTAGTGTACCTTTCGAGCTTGCGCAGGGTCTGGTAATTGGTGTGAAGGGGTTGTCCATTCCATATTCGTGCTTTTCAAATTGTTTATGGTTTTCATCGCAGCTACGGCCTCATCACCGAACAAAAGAAGGGGTCCTACAAATATTTTACGGACCTTGGAGATAGAATGGAGGTCGTAGAGCCGAAGACATTATACGTCGACGAGGTTGGCTTGGTCACTCTTGTCTTATGGGATTGAAATAACACACTACCCCCAGGACGAGCAAAATGAAGTGGATAAGTCCAAAATACTGTATGGGATGACTCTTGGAGCAACCTCAACATCCAACGATGCCGAGGATGATAGCGCTGGGTTCGGGTCCCGAGTTGTACCAACCCGGAACAAGGTCCGACAGGTTACCACTGATAATTGCTCAAGAGATAACCACCAAAACATAGGTATTCTTCACCGCGGAAGAAGTGCAATCCTTCCGCACACTGGGACTTGAACCAGGTCTGCTCGCACAATGCTCGTGTCTCATGTCACCGTCACCTCAATTCCTCCAGGTATAAAACTTCTTGGATTCAAAGATCTCAGCGAGTTGGCTTTTGAGGACAACACTAGACATTCTACATTTATATACCCTGATGAGACGGTGGGCCACTTAAAAATTACTTCTCCGCTCGTGTTTATGATATTTGCTTTCCAGACGTTCTCGGGCAGCCGGAGGACTTTCACAGCACTCATGAAAACGTTGATAAAGAAGGGAAAGATTGGGATCGTTCGTGTTCTGATGCGAAGGAACTCGTCCCCCCTCTTCTGTGCCCTTCTTCCACAGGTCTGGTGATTTTATCTCGACAATATTCACAAGACCTTGAGCTATGAATAGGCAGAGAAAACAGAAGAATCTGGTTGGACGGAACCGGGAGGCTTTCATCTGATCCCACTCCCTTTCGCAGATGACCTTCGTGCGGCCCCGATTGAGGAAGCTTGTCGAGGTATCGGAGTCTTTTCATACTTATTGATCTAGGATTGAAGTTTGCAATCTCGGCAGCCTCTAACGATGTCAGGGAAGCGGCCAAAGCGTGGATTTCCAAGCTGCAAATCAAGAATGGGTCGTACCCTCCAGACGGCAACCCTAACCCCGGTGGGTTCTTCACACAACTAACTTTACATAGTTGCTAACCCAACGATGATTAGCTCTCGCATTCCACTATGCGCAACTGGAGGCCAGCGCTTTCAGGGAAGAATATGATCCGGAGTCGTTCGATGATTTGACAGAACCGAAATATGACATGATTCACAAGGTCTGTCTTACCCTACCGCTGCCAGCACTTTTTCCGACGATGTCGACAGCGCGCTGGTGCCATTCTCAAGGAGTGGAAAGCCGCCGTATTGGACGACCAGTCAGCGAGCACGGTTATTGTACACGCTGGTTCAAAGCGAAAAGCGGTGAGTATAAAATTCTCACCAGGCAACATACGTGTGACTGTGCACTAAAACATTCAGGACGTCTCGATTGACGAGGGGGAAATCCGCAGTAAGCATAAAGGTGGCCAATTGTCGAAGGTTCGTTTGACTTCATGCGGTTGTATCCATTGCCTAACAAACAGTCGAGCAGTTGAAAGTCGACGAGCTGAAAGTAAGAGATTAAAATGACACATTGTTCTAAATTACTGAATGATTTGTAGGAGTTCCTTAAAGCTAAAAGTCAGCCGGTCTCTGGCAAGAAGGCAGATCTGATCGACAGAGTTTCGGACTGGCTGGTTGCTCATCCATAATATGTACTTTACCTTATGTATATCGGCTAGATCCGAATGGCGCAATCGTTATCTTATCAATCTGCTTCTCTCGGTCAGCCACAATTCTGCTTGCAATCCCCATGTCGAATTTCTTCGAGGTGTCGTCCCCCTCACATTTCCAGACTTTGCTTTCCGAGGACCTCCAACGTGTCTCTCTGATTAATTTCTGGGCACCATGGGCAGAACCATGCAAGCACATGAATGAAGTTGTGTTGGAACTTTCGAAAAAGTACCCAACCATCCTAGTCTTGCAAGTCAGCACGTCTCGAAACACCAATAACGTAGCATACTGACCGTTTCCCATTCTTCCCATTCTTAGGTCGAAGCAGAGACACAGGGGGATATTGCAGAGTCATTTGAGATTTTGTCTGTGCCAACATTTATACTTTTGCGAGTGGGTTTGCTTCCGACTATCCCGTAATATTACCACAACTTCTAAATCGCCTAGGGCCACACCTTGCTATCTCGGATAGAAGGTGCTGACGCTGCAAGACTGACAGAGGACATTGCCAAACACACTCGATCTCCAACACATGCCCAATCGAAGACTGACCGGCTTCCCGCGGCGCCTCCAACTTTACTGAAAGAATCGCAGGAGGAGCTGAACAAACGCCTCAATGCATTAATGCATCAAAGCAACGTCGTGCTTTTCATGAAAGGCTCACCCGATACACCGCAGTGTGGATTTTCTCGGCGAACAGTGGGCATTCTACGCGACCAAGGTGTGGAATTCACACATTTCGATATCTTGACCGACGAGGATGTCCGTGCCGGTATGCCTCAATTGTTTCGTAACGCAGGAATAATTATGAATGCATATTTTTCTCTCAGGTTTGAAGGTTCTGAATCAGTGGCCAACGTTCCCGCAACTCATCGTCAATGGGGAATTCGTTGGGGGGCTGGATATTATTCAGGAGATGGTCAACACTGGGGAATTCGCGGAAATTGTTGGGAAGGCCTGAGAATGGTGGGATTGAATTTAATATTTCGCTGTTAGCTCCAGTTGGTGTGTGGAAAAAAATTACCTGTCCCCCCATATGCGAGATGGCAGCGGTCTTTATTTTCGAATGGATTCATTTAACCGCTTGAATGT
This sequence comes from Rickenella mellea, assembly GCA_004355085.1. NCBI lineage: Eukaryota > Fungi > Basidiomycota > Agaricomycetes > Hymenochaetales > Rickenellaceae > Rickenella > Rickenella mellea. The sequence goes on along the minus strand of ML170163.1, from coordinate 251,533 downwards.
CAGCCAGAAGGTCAGTCCGTTGGCGCCACTCCACCCTGTGACATCAATCGATCCCATACTTCATGAGCACTGTCCACGATGGACTCGCGCACCGACGAACGCAATCTCGCCGATCATGCACGTAAAGTCCTGTTACTCCTTGATGTGCAGGTGACCATGTTCGCAAATCCACCAGACGGCGTGCCGAACGCTTCCACTGTTCGCCGCAACATCGAGAAAATCCTCGAACATGCGCGCACGTCACCCACACCCCCGATCATCATTCACGTCCGCAATGATGGAGACATCGGAGATCCAGACCAAGCGGGCACGCCAGGTTGGCAACTCGCTCTTCCAACACTCCCCAATGAGCACATTGTGGATAAACGGAAGAACAATGCTTTCGCCGGAACCAATCTTGGCACCTTAATACCATCCACTGCCGATCTTGTTGTCGTTGGTATGCAGAGTGATTTTTGCATTCGCGCGACATGTTCGGCTGCACTTCATCGCGGGAACAATGTACTCCTCGTCGAAGGTGCCCATGCCACATACGATCGACCCGAGGACTTCACCGGAGGAGGGCCAGCGCTGATAACGCCAGCCGCCACGGTTGAGAAGGAGATAGAGAGTGAGCTTGAAGAGGCGGGTGTAGTACTTGTCGGGATGGAAGATCTACCCCATCTGTTTGCCGACTCTTGATAATGGCACCCACAAACATCAGTTATAACTCGCTTACAATTTTTGGGTCATGGCATGACTGGGAGATCAGGGCTTCAAGTTTGTAGGGATACCAAGCCACGCATACACGAAGGGCTTTAAACTGGGTTCATATATCGGTCTATTCATCATAACTGGTGTAAGGTATCGTCGATCACTATCATCACGGAACACTCTCAATCTAATCGTTCAGACGCGTCGGAATATAAAATGTCAGAACCCCTCCATTGTCCCCCGCTTCACCAATATAGACGTACAAGATGATACAATGTTGTTCGCAAATGCCTACCAGAAGAATGTATTAGCTAGATCTGAAACGTGACTGGCTACGCACACGCTATCGTAGTCGTTGACACAACGTGACTTGAAAGAAACTTGATAAAGCTTCGGATCGATAGGCATACATAAAACAATCGTGAGGGTTCGGGCTCTTCGCGATCGGCATCTTGAGTTGGCTCTTGGGCTTTGCGGAACCTCAAGAGTTAAAGAATCGAAAGTAACGTGAATAGACTCACCCATAGTCGGTATTGTGCACTTTGTCCACTTCGTATCGACCATCACGTCGTCGTTTTCAACGGAAATTTTTAAATCGCCCAAATGGTTTGCTTCGATCATCATCACATCTGACATCTGGCGCATATGATCCACCACAGTGCGGAGTTTCTGTAGAGGCGGAAGAATAATGTGAATCTGTATGTGTATCGTGTGCATTAGAGCGCGATCCTGATTAGAAGACATGCCAGAGCTTACATCTGGCTCTGGACAGAGCGGTTCTTTCAGTTTGGCGACATCACTTGGCAGGAGAACATCAATGCGAACGTCGTGAGACACCAAAACACGTTTTTGCTGGTGAGACATTCCTACGATGCTGAAGTTCAGGACCGCATGGTTGTTCTTTTTTGCCAATTTCATCACGACCTCGGATGCGTCCATGGCTGATTTTAATGCCTGCAACAGTGCTTCCGGCGCCAGAGCAAGACTGATTTCGTTATTTGCGTTTGACTGAATGCGGTAGTCTTCGAACAGTGTATCCTGTCAATGAAATGGTCTGCATTTGCTCGACATCGTTGTCAGTTGGAACTCACGACTTTCACTTGTCTGAGGTTATACAGTGAGGGCGCCAAACGAGCACAGCTCATCAGGAAAACTCACGACCAGACTTGTATGCCACCATCGGTGTCCTCATTGCATATAATGTCCATCCTCTCCTCCGTGAATCGCATGATACATTTCTTCTGAAGCCTCTCAATGGACTGCATTATTCCTGACCAGACAATGAGATAAATGGAACCGAATAATCCAATACACTGACGTGAAAATGTCAACACATTCACAATGGAAGCCCTGAAGCGCATGTCGTCCAAGCATTGGGGTAGGAAGAGACAACGCGAAAGTAAGTCATCACAGGTCACATGCACGTGATGGATACCTTAATACAGCATCAAACGTCACAGCAACGTTTGTCAACGAAATGGCACCAAAACACCAAGCAGTCCTGCCTAACGCACTCCGCCTCCCTGGATTAACAAAACTGCACGGAAAGCGTGTTATTCTGGCATCAAACAGTCCCAGACGGCGAGAAATTCTCAAAACTTTCGTAAGCATTGGTTTGCAATGGAGCTTCAGACACGTTGAGTAGGCGTTTCAGGGAGTCGTACCAGAGGTCGTGCCGTCAACATTCGACGAGTCGCTCCCCCACTCGTCGTTTCAAGATGTTCACGAGTACCCGGTGGCTACGGCCACTCAAAAAGCAGTAGAAGTGTATGAACGGCTGGTCGTGAGTCCTGTCTCTCCTCACATGTATTTCCTCTCACATAGACTAGAAAGATAACCCCGACGATGCTCCCGATCTCGTCATTGCAGGTTCGCATACATATCCTGAAACCAATCAGAAGAGCTACTGGACATTCGCGCAGCTGACACGGTCGTGTTGAGCCATCCAACTGCTCCATCTGCGACCAGTGACTTCACGCCTCAATCCGACGTCCGGCCAGAGGTGCTCGAGAAGCCAACTTCAAAGGCAGATAATTTGCGAATGCTGCTCGACCTGAACGGTGGAATTTGCGAAGTTGTCACTGGCGTGTCGATAGGTGCGTGGAACTCAATCACTGCATCACGTCTTAACAGCAATCGTTCTGTCTAAAGTTTATCCGATAATCACTGCACCCGGTTATAGCATTAAGTGCGTAATTAATTGTTTAATATCCACCAACTGAGGTACCGGATATCAGATCCATTGACGAACGCACTTTGGTGCACTTTGCGGACTCACCAACTTACTTGCTCGAAGCATATGCAGACAGTGGCGAAGGACTGGATCGTGCAGGAGGGTTTGCAATTCAGGTATTTGTTAAATTATCTGTCCTGCGCATTTTATGAATGCATGTTGAAGGGTTTAGGTGGGATGCTTATTCGTAAAGTTGATGGGGATTACTGGAATGTCGTTGGTTTTCCGGCTGCGTCATTTTTCAAATTTCTCGATATGCTAGTGGACGAAGATGATGACTTTTTAGACGTTTAGTTGCAGACGCCGAATTACAAGTAATGAAAGAAACGACTGAAGAGACGTTGCGTGGGCTGAGTAGTGCTACATGTGTGGATGATGTGTATGTGAACGATATGACTGAGATGGTGTCAATAATCTCGCCCCTCGCGTTCAAGTGTCACCTGGCCTTCCATCCTCTATTCCCTCGATATCCTCCTTCTTTCCCATGTACTCCGGAGGAAGGTCATTGTCCACCATCGTCGCTGACGATGTGGAGGAAAGTGGGCAGTGGTGGACGGGTGGGGGGTATGGTGGTGGGGGAAGGGTTTCCAATGCCAACCCGTACGAGAGCTGCCGTTGGCTTTGGATCGCTGGCACCGCCTGCCTGCGGCGACGAATGGGAGCAATGCCCGGCCTCCACTTTATGAGCAAGTGGAAGGCGAGGAGTATGAATATGAATATGGCTGAGAAAATTCTCAATGTTGAGTCGCAACGTTTGGCGTAAGCTTACCAAAGCATATTGCAATGCCCATGGCGGTCCTCACATCGACCGAGAAAGGTTGTTTGATAGCTTCTCCGGCGATGCTACTCGTTTCTATCGCGGGAATAGTCAGGTTTCGCGCATGCACAAGCATAATACTGAGTGATGAGGACGGTTAAGGTGAAATTTAAGGCGTTGTGTATGGGATAACGACCACTCGCCGAGAAGCCCGAGGGGCATTTTTATATCTATCCCTGCACAGCTCAACGCCTCGAGCGCTGAGGCGATGATGGCCTGGCAGTGACTCAGACGAAAAGAGGGCAATATGCTGTTTAGTCAGCGGTACAGATAAACATGGACCTACAACAGTGAGCACAGCCGAGCCGCAAGAAACGAGGCTACCTCGAGGCTAATAGCTGAAACCGGGAGCTAACCAGTGCATTCTGCATGTAGTAAGGGGTCCCTAAGCATGTCCTGAGGTGCAAAGTAGACTTATTAGGCTATTCCAATAGACTTTTTTGGCCTAGTCTCATTGCCTAATAAGTCTACGACTTGTTGTTTCTCGC